>KZ652424.1:90207-135415 GCA_001010745.2 Gerris buenoi | reverse complement strand
TTGGGTGAGGAATATAGAAACGATAAGGAGCAAAATCCGCAGACTTGGTCTGTGCGTGTGTGTTGACAACGGTAGACGGGGTCCGCGGATCTCATGTCCGCCGACAAGGTCCTGTCGTTGGTTTCTCCACTAACGCACATACCGGGTCCGCGGATTTCCCCAAATCCGTTAGAAAAGTCCGTGGTCCGTTGTAAAAATCCGCTCGTGTGTGGCCAGAGTGTAAAGAAGAGTTACTCATGAGGGAAATATCTAAGTATTATTTAAATAAGAATGACCAGATTTAGTATTTACGAGGAAACAATTAAATAATAAGAAAGACAAGATCTGGCACATGTGTTCAATATACCCTGTAATATGACTCCAACATTTGAAATTAATGTCTTTAGTTATGATAGTCACCAGGGTATCTTAGCAAAAATATAAATATTACTTAGATTTGCTCTAGGTGCTTAATTAAGCACCTTTGGATGTTGACAACCATTCTAATGGCAGTTGCTCGTTAATATTTATAATAGTTATTTTTGTATTAATTGTGTTTTGTATAGTTTTTTTTTGTGTTACCTTGGTTTTAAAGGTCATTATTTTCTCAATGGTAGGATTCTCATGAAATAGCAGATGAACTTTTGTCAAGAGCAGTAAATAAGTACATGGAAGTTGGTCAGCTATCAGAGGCTGCAAGAGTTTCAATACATGCTGGAGCAGTAAAAGGTACCAGTAATTTAAAATTATCAGAAATAATGTAAGATGATCAAGGCTGATTGGCCCTAAGAAATCATAATTGTATACTTATTTGATGTTAATTAGCGGCAAGACACATGTCAACATATGCCAAACTGATAGTGAAAGCTAAGTCACTAGAACAAGCTAAACAGTTATTACGATGGCAAATGACAGAAGATCTAGAAGAATGGGAGAGTATATCAGCCACTTTGCATGATTGGACATCACGTCAGGTATAAAATCATTTATATTTCATAAAAATACATTCCTACATTGGAAGACACGTTGAATGCCTAATCGAGTAAATATATTTATACCCAAAATAGATTTCTCACAGAGCCAGCATTCAGCACCAATAATGAATGCAGCTACATTACAAAAGTAACAAGTAAGATTATTTTTATTTTTTATTTTTGGAGGGGTAGATGTCAGTCTTAAGCCGAAATATTCTAGAAAAACTTAAAACTAACAAGGAAAACAATTAAATGATATATTGCAAGACAAGATGTCTAATCAATGTATAATATAGTAATAAGCGTTGTGAAATTTAAATTAAGCTAAATTAAAATTACATCTTGGGACTCTCAGGATCTTGATCAATGGCGTAGAGGCGTAGATACACATGGGAACTTGGCCCGCCGAACTTAGTTCGCAAGAACCAAGTTTTCCTGTGTGTAGAGGTTAATAAACCAAGTTCGTGACGAACTTGGTCTTCCATGGGGTTGGAAAACATTTGTTCAATTCGCCAGCAGAGCTCACGGAGTTTCCCTGTGAGTAGAGGACATAAACTGAAGTTCATCATTTTATCAGAGGAGACGCTACACTCTACACATCCAACTCATTTATTTCTTTTTACTTCTTCTAACACTGTTTCTTTTAACGCTAGGTTTTAAAGCTGTTTTTTTTTTCCTGTGTTTTTCTAAAGCTGTACTTTTAACTCTGTTTTTTAACACTTTTTTATCAATGTTTTTATAATGTTGTTTTTTTATCGCTGCATTCAGCTCATTTTCACGCCAGGGAAACTGACGTTTTGGAAAATCCATTGTTGCTCTCGCCAATAACCTCTCTACTGTGTGTAGAGAGCGGACCCCACCAACTTGGTTTGCCGAACCAAGTTCCCATGTATATAGGCCGCTTTAGTAAATACAACACAGCAGAGCTTCTTAAACTATGGGTAGTGACCCAAAATGCGTGGTTGTAAAGTAATATGGCGGGAACAAAAAAGAAGCACATCCGTTACATAATTTTTTTTTTTTTTAACTCGGCTTTATTTTTATAATTAAAATAAATCCTAAAATAACTTTTATTTTGAAACAAAAAATAAATTAAAAATGATTTATAAATTATTTTATTTTTTTATGTGTTTATTTTCATGTTTCATTTCATATTAAATACCTGGGGTCAAGAAAAATATTGTGATGAAAAATGGGTCATCAATTAAACAAGTTAAAAAGCGCTGCAGTAGAGTAACTGGAGAACAGTCAAAAAGTAAACCTAATCTAACAACAATAAAGTATTAAGAAATATTTTATTCTCTTGTAGAGCAAAGAAAGCTTACAGCAAAACCTAGCAAATGTGTCAAGATTAGTGATGCCAGAACACCCCAGAATAAAGAATTCACTTCTTAACAGTTCTGAAATAGAAATAGTCGAATCAGATTCTTCTGACTCAGATATGTAAATAACGCCATAATGCCAGTTCATCTATATTCAAAGGTTTAGAGAGAAACAAACAGACACAATCTAAAATCAAAGTAAGAAAATGTAAAAATAACTTATTTAGTTTGTAAGTAAATATTTTAAAGAGGTAAAACCAAGTTTTGAACAGTACTGTCACATTCTGAAATCTAATAAAATCTTAATAAAACTTTGAATACATGTTCTACAGTATTATTACAGGGCATTTATAAACTATCTTCATAATTACAAATAATATAATCTCAATGAGGATTAAAAAAAAATAAACTTATTCAACATTGTAAAACTGGACTGTCAGACCGACACAAGAATTTTATACTATTAGGCCTAGGTCTGTAAGAACGGATCAAAAACTATAGGTTACTAGGTATAGTGGTCAGTAAGACTGGTACAAAAACATTACAAACAATACATTATGAGGCATACAGATGTTCCACACAGCCAATGTTTTAGTAAAACAAAAATTACCACGATATAGCGAGTAGGAAAAACTATGCGGTAAGGTGACAGGCTATGCAGGATACATCTGAAGAACACACGAAGCCCAACCAGATTGGTACTTAAGTTATTAATACAAGAGGTCAAAGTTAGTGCTATGACAATCTCACTGACCAATGAGCCCACCATAGGATAAAAACAAGTATTTGAATTTTCAACTGGAATCAACTAGAAGTTTTTGTTTAAGTGAAGTGGTTAATTTATAATAATAGTTGTAAAAGAGTGGTGGGCTGGGTTGAGGTAGATGTATAATGTAGGAGGGTCAGCTAGGCACACCCACTCCACTTGACAAAAACAAAAAAGATAGTGGAAGATACAAGAAGGATGATAGTTATTAAACCACAGATTTTCTCTTCTCCATACAAGACATAAGAGAAGTCATTAAGTGTAAACTGACTTTTTGTCAGGATTACAACTAAAGACAGCGCACATATTGTCTAATCAGATAAGACTACCATGTTATTCATTAGGAGTAGACAGGGTTTAACGAGGCCTTACTGTCTAATATTTAGTCCTCCATTTTTTTTTTCTTTTTACATGTGCCCTTAATTTGAGAAAAGTAAACAGATTTAGTTAACATTTTATATGTTTCTTTTATCAATGCTCAAACAAGTTTGTAGCATAGCAATAACCATTTTTGTGCTCTTGCAAACATGAATGGGATGGTAAATATAATGACAAAAGGACTAGTGCATACACATCCTTAAAATTTACACCATATCGTACATCTTGTCTGTGGGTGAAAACCAGGCTTTGTACTCACATGCCACACACATAGATCAGGAATCAAAACTCTGAGCTTACACACATTATATGGAATTCACTCTGCATTTTGAGGTAAATGGGTGAACTTAAGATGAGAAGTGGTAAATGACTCCGGTCTCGTAGATCCTGAGTCACCCACCAATATAACAGTAGTAAAATATCCATATTTGTCGGTAGCACCAAAATCAGGAATTTAAAGTTATAAAACCATCAAAAAAGAATCTTAATATAATATACATACTGCAAACACAAGAAAGTGATAAATAAAAAAATATGGAACAGGATCTAAAAGAAAATAAAATATTTCAGTCTAAATTTATTCAATTAACACATGTATTACTATTTTTATTATTATTTTTTTTTTCTGGATATAAATATTACATCCAAATGCTTATTATTATTATTTTATTTTTTTTTACTTCAATCATTGCTATTGTCAATGCAATTTAAGCCTTCATTTACATGATAGGACAATTTTGTTTTGTTTTTAAAATATTTTATGGTTACATAATCATAATAATATGAAGGGAAGGTATTTGTGGGGGAAGTGTATATTACTGATATATAAAAGTTGTTTTCAGTAGAAAAAAACACATAAGTTTGTTTTTTTAATATCTACATCAAAATGCACATATATTTATATATTTTTTCAACATATAATACAATTATTATTTTTTTTATTTTCAGTTTTAATTGACACAAAAAAATAAAATGGAAAAAGATAAGTAAAGAGATATAATGAGAGTAAATGTTTACAGAGAAAGAAACTTTGGAAGTTTAAACAGTTCAGAAAAAGTAAAATAAAGATATTAACCAGTGGAAGCTCATCTTTAAATTCTTTTTATTTTATTTTTTTTTATAATAAAAAGTTGGATTTTCATTAAAAACATTTAGTTTCATGTAGCATTTTAGTACGATTATAATAATAAAAAGAAGTTAAATGAAGCTGTCAAAGAAAAAGCAAAAAAAAATAAAATAAAATAAAAANATTCTTATCAAACAAAACATATTATATAAACATCATTCATAATATTCTATACTTAGTCTCCTTCTGAATGTCAAACAGAGGAGATTCAAGTCCATTTTTAATTTATATCTAAATAAAATAAAACTGTTTAAATTTTTTGTGTTTGTGTGTAATTTTATGTACGTTTGACAAAATTATTTATTACCAATTGACAAATTTTATGCTAATAAAATTATGGAACTTAAAATAAGGTATTTATAAAGTTTAATACTGTATTGTTTTTTAAATTAATATTAATAAGACAAAATTTCCTGTAAAAAATATGTATAAATGATATAAAATGTTTTAATTTGTAGAGCCTGATGAAGCCCAAGGTGTAGGGCGAAATATAGCAAGAAGAAAAGAGAATTATGTTTTAAATTATTAGTACCTAATTTAAAAAAAAAAACCTGAAGAGACCCAGAAAAACATGAAAATATTGTAGTGTTTTTGGTTTAATGAATTGAAGAAAAAAAGGGTTCACAAAAAAGAAAATTACTTAAGAAAAACTACATTTTATATATATGTCTTCATGTAAGTAATCTATTATAAACAGCTCAATTATGATACTAAGTTAAGTGAAAATTAAATAATATAACTATCCTTCCTGACTCAGCGAGTTCTAGCTCATCTGATCTGTCAAAAGAGCATTTTACTGATTAAACTAAAGTATTAATTTAAACATAAAAAAAATAAACGAGAATCAATGTTTCCAGTGTCATTCTGCCAAATCTAAATGGCCCTTTTCAGGATAAGCGAAGATTAAGAATGCCGCCGTAATTAAAATCATAATTATGAACCTATTTAGATGAACCGACTATGCCAAGAGAAGAAACCATCATGATATGGTGAAAAATTTATAAAATAAGACAAATACTTCGGAATCCTAGTAGATAAAATAACACCAAAATAGTGCATTTTTGTAAAAGATTTTTTTTCAATATCAGTTCTTGTAATATTCTATTACCTATCTAAAAGAGCTTGAATTAAACGTTATTCAATACATGAAAAAGTGATGTTATAAAAATAGATATTTTAAAAGAATGTGTATTATAACACCCACACTCCTCTTTTAGATGAAGTGTTCTAAAATAAAATAAGTAATATAGAGCAACAAAAAAAAAAAGTTCTGACTTCTTCCTTTATAAGAATTGATTATTAATGTAATATTCCAATAAATAATCAATTATCATAATACTTAGGAGTTTAAAAGAATAAGCTACCACAGGTAATAGAAAGTTTTTTTTATAATAGTTACATAACAATAAGCTTTTCAGAGTACAAAGGTAAGGCAGGAATTCTATCAGTAGTTAAAACAATTGTATTTTATTCAAAAACCCCCAACCATAATATAGATTAGAACTTTTTTCTCATATTTTAAATATTTTTATAACAGCTCTAAAGTTTTAAAAGAGTTGTAGTTAAAAAAAACTGAAAATTATTCTTTATAATTTGTTCCTTAATTTTATGAGCTGATATGGAAAGGCACCGCATAATAATGTTTAGCTGAATAATATTTCACCTTTTATTTTTTTTGTTTTATTTAGGGTGCATTCACATGAAATGCTTCATGAAATTCTATTTAAAGAGTTATATATATATCTATTTTATTTATTTATTATTATTGTTTTACATGTGCCCTTAATTTGAGAAAAGTAAACAGATTTAGTTAACATTTTATATGTTTCTTTTATCAATGCTCAAACAAGTTTGTAGCATAGCAATAACCATTTTTGTGCTCTTGCAAACATGAATGGGATGGTAAATATAATGACAAAAGGACTAGTGCATACACATCCTTAAAATTTACACCATATCGTACATCTTGTCTGTGGGTGAAAACCAGGCTTTGTACTCACATGCCACACACATAGATCAGGAATCAAAACTCTGAGCTNTTTTTTTTTTTTGTTAATACATAATTTTTATTATTAAAAAAAGCTTTTTATTTAAAACAAAAAAATATTTGTTTCGTCAATTTTTCTTAAGATTATTGTGTTTTATTTTTCATAAAACAAAAAGTTATTCCTTTGAATTATTTTAATTTTATTTAAAGATAAATAATTTTATAATTTAATTAAAGTGAGAGGTAGAAATATAATTTCCAAATTAATTTGATAAAAAGTTGAAGGTGATCGCCTGGAGCTAAGTCCAAACTAATACATTAAGTGGTTTGATTCCCAGTAAAATAAGACAACTTAAAAACAAATATTCACTTCAAATAAATGTGCAAAGCAACCAGCCCTTAAACCTTTTTTATGTCAATCGGTAAATTAAAAAAGAAATAATGAGGTGTTTAGCTACTCCTCATTCTGGCTGAGCATAATTATTTATTTTCCAATTCCTCTAAATGACATTGAGATAGAATAAAGATAAATATATAGGTTTCATCTTAGCTTTATTTGCCTAAGGGATTGATTAACTTGAGGCATAATAGGAAGTTGAAAATGTAAAAGAACTCTCAAAAGCATGTCAAGTTTCACAATATTTTAGAGGTGCAACAAAAAATGATGATGAAAGAAACAGCGTTTCTCAGAAATCTCATTTTACAACTCTATTGAAAACAGACAAATCCTAAAGTCTAATCATCACAGAGAAAAAGTATTGACACAAGTATTCCTTTGTAAGTATTTTTCTTTACTCTACCCCAATGATAAACTGGAATTGATAACTTAAACAGAAATTGGCAACATCTTACATAATAAACAATTATTCAAATTAATGGATAAACAACGACCTCTCAGACTTTATTAAATTAAAAATTAAATAAATTCAAATAATTATTACTTTCAGCTTAAGAGCAATAGGTATGTCTACAAGCAGGAAACTTACAAATACAGAAAATATCTGTTTAGTTCTTAGTATTTTTAAATTGAAAAAAAAAAAAAAATATTAGCTATGGAGCAATGATTTAAGAAAGGAGAGAGATCACATTAAACATTCTTATTTTATAATTTAATTCATACAAAATAACGAATATGTCTGCTAATAATTACTCATAGAGACGCAAAAAGGACCAATTTGTGTGTTTCACGTAGCTTTCTCGCATCCTATTATTAGATCACATGAGATTTGATCTGATTTAATTTCTAGTTGGGCCATTCTTATTTTAGAAACAATATTAAATTTGCACAGACTGTTGAAATTATTATGAGACCATGTCTGGGCCACTTTCGACAAACCCTCTAAATTTCGTTAAAATCAAAAAATACTTTTAAACATATAGGTATTAATAAAAACATGTTTGTGCGTATGCTGAAGGAAGCAATAGAATGTTAAAATTAACATGAGACCAATAATGGTCTATTTATGATCTACCCTCCATATTTCTTTTAAAATCAGACATTACTTTTAAGATATCGCCATTTGCAAAAATGCAACAACAGATCAACAGTCCAAAAATGTTCACTTATATCTGAAACAGATTTCTATCCAAAAATCCAAATTTGGAGGCAACAAATGTTTTATTCAGAATGATCACAAGATTTCCATTACCCTCGGTAAGCTCGGAAACGATTATGAGTATCTGGTACAAGAAATTTAATAAATAAAAACACCTTATATTGAATAAGTGACATTTAATGTTATTAGCTAGAGTCAATCAGATCTCAATATGATCTCTCTTCCTTAAACAAACAATTGCATTATAGTTAGTGTTGAATTTTTATTAGTTGCTCAATCAGTAGAAAAGATCTGTTTTAGTCAAAGCAGAATTCACAGGATGTTTTTATTGTTTTCTTTCTGACCCAAAATTGTATTTTGTTTTCAGTGTTTTATCTGATTTTGATTATATGTAGTTGCTTCTCATACAAATTAAGAAGATATGGTGGCTATTTACTAAATAAATGTATTTCCATTTTTAATGGACCTACTACCATACATGGCTATTTGAACATCCACAGACTTGTAATGGGAACCAAGAGATGGCCAGTTATATTTATTTATAAAACAAGGGAGCTCAACCTCCAGTTTGCCAATTGCTTTCCTCAATTGTGTGCACTACACCTTTCTGTTTAAAATATAGAAACAACTTTCCTGCACTTAATACAATTATAACTATTTAAAATTGCAATAATTTTCTTTTAATTATGAGTGTGAGTAACTAGACTTAATATTTTATGATAAACAATTTTTGACCAATATTATAGTTTAAATTTCAATTTCTCAAAGGTAAAACTGAAACACTTTAGAAAAAAAACATGAAAATGGATTTATTTTTAGAGAGCAACTAACTTAAGCTTTACCCAAATAATAGTATAACGTATGAAAATTTGATTTATTATATTATTTAAATGGCTGCTCAAAGCAATTAAGAAATATACATTATACATATTTATATTACTTATAATAAGACTGACTTTCACTTATTTATTTCTTTCTTAATAATAATTGCTTTAACTTGACAGTAAACTGCACTATATTATCAATTTTCTTTTAAAAATAATTTTAATAAAAAATATTGCTATAGACCAATCTTAAATTTTAGTTAACAGAGAGAAAAATACACTACTAACAATAAATAAATTCAACTATTAATTTATATAAACCTATACAATTTATATTTTTATATTTTTAAATATATATTACATTTTAATAAGGAAATTAACATGAAATTAAATACATTGTACTCTATATACACTTAAAAAGAGGGGAGAAAAATATGTTATTAAGAAAATTTACAATTTGAAGATGGTCATAATTTTTTTTGATATCAGTGTTTTTATTGAGATCTGGTACTTATAAGTTGTCAGATTTTATTCTAATGTAAATAATAAAATTAAAATAATTACTAGTAACAAAGCTAGAAGGAAACAATCTATATTAATATAATCTCAAAATTATTAGTGATGAATGTAATTATGTAATATAATTCTATAAAGGGCATTGTAAATTATTATTTTAATTTAACATACATCACCATATAGTTTAATTAAATTTATATATTATTCAAAACGAAAGGCTGGTAATGAATTAAATATCAATTAGGACAAAAAGAAAAATAAACATTGTTTTTCAACTTTTAAAAACAAAATTGTTAAATAAAATTAAAATAAGTGGAGGAGCTCTAAATATAATAGTGCTATATTCTAGCACCTCTAAGAAAAAATAATAATTAACTTTTTCCATTCAATTAAGAATTTGTTACTGTTAAGTTACAATTTAATTAAAAAAAAAAAAAAAAAAGGTTAATGCAAAAAAATCCTAGACAAGAACAAATGACATATATCTCAAAAACTGTAAATTTTTAATATCCAGAATAAAAAATCCTTACAGTAACTTCAAAGCCATCTGATGAACCACTGACACCTTTAAATTATATTTTCAGGTAGTAATTTTTCAAATTGAATTAGTATTAGTGAATAACCATTTAGCATTTGTCATTTTTAACCTTAAATTGGTAATAACTCATCATTTTTGTGGTATTCTGATTATTTTTTCCCTTAATGCCTCTTAACTTGATCCTTAGCTTGTGTTAAGCGAAATCAAGGATTTATTAGGAGAAAAATAAATTTGAATCATTTGACCACTGCCAAACAGCAAATTGAATTTAAATTAAAACACATATTAGTTCCTTTCATACTGTTTGAATTGTTTCTCACGTGCTTACCACAGAATTTAATCTCGAAATCGTAACAATATAGGATTTGTATTGAAGACTGCGACTAAAGAGGGTGTTTAAGTCTAAATTTCGCTTTTATTTTAAGTTAAGCATTGAGATATTGACTAAAATCAACAAAAGACTCGAGTTCGACAAGCACAACACTTTATTTTGTGTTAATTCAAGTCTACTCATAATCATTATCCTTAATTCTTATTCCATCAAAGTGAGCAATAATGAGATAATTTTAAAGGTAAAGTTTTTTTTTTATGTGTTTCTTAAATGTTATCTTTATCAAAACAACCTAAATTGCCTTGATTATAATTGCTGCAAAATGATCACAGGGAATTATAATATGTATTGTATAATTGCTGAATAGTTGCAAATATTTTTTAATAAATCAATCAATATTTAATAGTTAATAATATTAGTAAAGGATGAAGAGACAAATATTATAGGTGGTGAGTTTGTGAGAAATTAGGGTAAAAGGGACTAGTGATATTAACAAACCACAATACATGCAGGGAGTGGTAATGACCCTATTAAATATATTTCACTATTTATTTATGATTTATGTCTGTAGAAGTTATTACCTCTACATGTGTAATACTAAAAGGAAAAAAAAAAAAAATCATAAATAAAATACATTAATTGAATGTATAATCGAATCTCTTAAGATCTCTTAAGATCCAGTCAATTAAATATAATAAAAAAAGATAAAAACTAAACATATACCTCATAGTGGGTACATCATTACATTGTTACATTTCAATAATCATATAATTCTTTAAAAATTGCTAAACAAAAATCTAAATGTTCTCCATTGCTATAAATAATTTCTTTCCATGGCCCTAAACTTGTTTACATAAAAAGCGTAGATTCTTTGAAATAAGAACTTTATCACTATTTCTATGGGCTATTGTCCATTGTTTTCATATTTTACTTAATTATAATTAATTTATTCATAAAAAAATAAAAAGGAAGAAGAAGAAAAATTGAAACCAATATATAAAAAGGGATGTATTATACTAAAAAATTAGTAAATTATAGATTAAATAAAAGCTTAATATTAATTAGACTATAGATTGATAATAAATCAATCGCATATTTAACCTGATTGTATGAATCTGTAAAATAATTACATTTTGTACTTCAGTTGAAAATTAGAATCACTTATTATGAGTGCAGGCACATTGTATAATTGGTGTGAATGGTACATTTCATTGATAACAAGAGATTATGCTTAAAGGACAAGATTATGGTGAAAAATCAATTATTTTGATACATTTGTTTAAAGCATTTATCTCAAAATTTATTTTTACCACCTTATTAATTCTATATGAACCCAATAATATTATTATTTTTTACAAAAATCAGAAGTGTATGGTTTATTACTAATCTGAAATAGCATATAAGTTACATTTTTGATGATTATTAAAACAATTGTCAATAATATGGCCCCTACCAACCTCTGATTTAAGAAAGAAGGACTGCTATGCACACTGTCTGAAGTGGGGAAGTCTCCTAAGTCAGTGAGTTGAATGGTTGAGACCTTTCTGTCTTCCCAACAAGGGTTCTGACTTTTTTTTAGGACAAATAGTTTCCCGTTTTTATCCTCATTTAGGACACACATTTGGATTCTAATGGAATGAGTGTAGGGGCCTTTAAATGTATGTTATTTTGAATTGATAACCAATTGATTATTATTTTCATTAAATTTTATTTAGTTTAGGTAAGTTCCACAAATTCTCAATCAAAATAAATAATAGTCCAGTAACTTTATACATCACAGTATGCGTCAAATCCGGTAGTTCTGATTTTTTGCAGACTTGTTTATGATGTTGGCCTAATGAATAATCCAAGTTTGTGACCTCGAGCGCCGAACGCAACTTTGTCAAAAATCGAAAAAAACCGCGAAAAAATCGCTATTTTTTCAAATTTTGGCGATTATAACCCTAAAGGACTAGTTTTTGAAAAAACGTTTTAAATACGTTTTTAAAGTAGACTAAATTTGCTACAATATGATACTAGAATTGTCTCTGTAGACCCAATTGTTTTTGAGATAAAGCCTTTCAAAGTTTATCATTTTTTTCGAACTTCGCAATTATTTGCAATATATTTTTGCTGAGATGCAGCCTCTCAACACCTCTGCGTATGATTTCTTGCGGCTGCACGAAGGGTTGTGGGAACGCGTGCAGCTGCAGGAAGGCAGGATTAAAATGCTCATCAGTCTGCAGGCACTGCAGCGGGCCCCTTGTGACAATATACCTGATGTTGTAGTTGTAGATATCCCAGAAGGTCACGATCTGTCCGATGTCGAAATGGAGGATGGCTTGTGGGCACAACGACTATTCATCACCATACTTCGACGATTCATCACCACCCCAATAAGTCGATCCAGATACGGAAGAACCTCAACTGGGACCTTCCAAGAGGGCTAAATTAATTTATTTTTTTGATTTTGAATATTACTCAATTTACTAACAAATAAACTTTAACTTTTGTTGTAATTATCTTTTTTACTTCATTATTCGTAGCTTAACTTAAACATCATTGTTCACACTTCTCATTTTCTTTTTTAACATACTATCATAAAAGTACAGGGCTTCGATAGTATAATCAGGATCAAAATTAATTCAGCCCTCTTAGGAGATCCTAGTTGAGGTTCGTCCTTATCTGGATCGACTTATTGGGGTGGTGATGAATCGTCGAAGTATGGTGATGAATAGTCGTTGTGCCCACAAGCCATCCTCCATTTCGACATCGGACAGATCGTGACCTTCTGGGATATCTACAACTACAACATCAGGTATATTTATCATAAGGGGCCCCGCTGCAGTGCCTGCAGACTGATGAGCATTTTAATCCTGCCTTCCTGCAGCTGCACGCGTTCCCACAACCCTTCGTGCAGCCGCAAGAAATCATACGCAGAGGTGTTGAGAGGCTGCATCTCAGCAAAAATATATTGCAAATAATTGCGAAGTTCGAAAAAAATGATAAACTTTGAAAGGCTTTATCTCGAAAACAATTGGGTCTACAGAGACAATTCTAGTATCATATTGTAGCAAATTTAGTCTACTTTAAAAACGTATTTAAAACGTTTTTTCAAAAACTAGTTCTTTAGGGTTATAATCGCCAAAATTTGAAAAAATAGCGATTTTTTCGCGGTTTTTTTCGATTTTTGACAAAGTTGCGTTCGGCGCTCGAGGTCACAAACTTGGATTATTCATTAGGCCAACATCATAAACATGTCTGCAAAAATTCAGAACTACCGGATTTGACGCATACTATCCCATACGTTTAGGCGACAAAGTTACTGGATTATAACTAAATAATATTTATAGCCAACATTTTTGACACATCCCTATTTATGATTTGATATAAGAAGGAGAATTTAAGACATCTAAATCAGCAAAATAAACATTCCTCTGAAGAAGTTCCACCAGAAGCTGTTAATCTTACATCAAATCATAAAATAACTAAAAATCAATTATTGTCAATACCACAAATTATTAAAGATCAATCCACATTTACCTCACATCATATAAATAAAAATTTGATAAAACAAAAACACCTCACTTCAAACTAAAACTAAATAATTTCAACTGGGAGTAGTTAGTTTTCAAAGTTTAGTAGGAAAACTCCGTTTAAGATAATATTTTTTATAGATTAAGTTATTTCTGTGTGAAGATATTTTTATCAATTAGTGTAATATATTTAGTTTTTAGCTGTTTTAAAAATTAATATTATTTTTCTTATGACTTTAGATAAACGTAGGGTTTTAATAATTTTAAATGAGAAGAAATTAAATACTTATAAGCAATAGGGAGGGTTAGAATGCTTGTGATGATATTTATTGAAAATAATGAGACTGTATGAGGCAAGAGCCAGACCTTCAAGCTTTTCATTTAATGTGTATTAGTTTATATGTAATAGTTATAATTCAGTTTAAAATTCAATAGAGGCAATTAAAAGCACTAGTTTCTAAAAAATAAAGCAAGGAAAGAATTTTTTATCCTTAATCCTTGTCATTTGTACTTTCAAGAAGTATAAGCAAGCCTAGTCCATCAACAACTCAACAAAATCTCAATTACCAGATTAACTTGCCTGTATTGTATAATTGGTTTAGAACATTATAATTATACTAAAGAAAGACAAATCCAAAAATCATTTGACCAACAGTTCCAAATTGATTGTATTAAGCCAGCTTAAAAAAATGTGACGTAATTTATATTAAGTTAATTTGTCTGTTATTAAAACCATTATATTTATACTTTAGGAGTAACACTGACGAGATGACCCTTCATAGTTGAAAGATTAATTTGTGAAATTAAAATTGAGTTAAAATTTGATAACTTCTAGTATAAATTTAGATTGTTCTCAAATATTTTACTGTAAATTAATTTAATTAATTACTACCAAGTTTTTAACTAGAGTTATTTCATGCCTGTTAGGGCTCATATTTGAGTTTAAGCCACTTAAATGCACTTATTTCTTTTGGAACAGTTTATGACCCCTTTTTTGATGTGTGATCTTCTTAAAATTCATGTACACTATGGGCGAAAAAATTGAAGTAATTTCCAATGCTTTTGCTCAGTCAGCGTCAACAGAATTTCCAAACAGTAAATATGTTCTACAGGGAGATATTATGTTTGTTCCAACCACACTTCAAACTGGTTTGGAACTGTCCGATGCATGCACAACGGACCACAATTGATCGTTTTTTCGCTAATGCGCATGCGTCGTACAGTTTGAAACTAGTTTGGAACTAGTTTGGAACTAGTTTGAAGTGTACTTGGAACAAACCTATTGTAATCGTATAAAAGTTAGAAAGATTTAAATAAATAAAGATTTTACAAACCTGTATTCATCATTGAAACTGTCATTTTTCAACAATAGGACTCAATTTCTTTAATTGAAAATCCAGTTTGCTTTCCCTATGATTTTGAAAAAGAGAGTCAAAACTTCTTCTTTATATTCAATCATATTTATCATGAGAACTTTCAACACTTATTGAGTTAGCTATTTATTCACACAAGAACATTATGTACCTATAAAACTTCTCTGATATGAAACCTTTCTTGTTTTAAGTAATATATGGAAGCATCTATGGAGGTCTTTTAATAATAATAAACTTTCTTCTTTTAGTTTCCTTAGACCTCACTTACTTAAAATTAATTTAGATAATTGAGAATTTATTGTATTAGGCATAAAGGTGCGTTTACACTTGACATTTATTGCATGATATTTAGGTCAGACAGAAATGTCAGAAGTCTGAGATTTATGTTTCTACTCTCAGCTATAAGTGTTGACACTTCTATACCAACAGATGTAAACACCGATTATTTGAAAATTCAAACTCCTCTTTGTACATTTATTGCAAATTTAAGCATTGCGAGAAGTGTCAGACTCAGACATATATCTCGGACATAAATCTCAAGCAATTTCTCTCAGATGTAAACACTCAAAGCGATTTCTGTCTGACACTTGACATTTATTGCCGGAGAGAAGTGTCAGGTGCAAACACACCTTAACTAATCTAGCCTATTAATTAGCTAACATCTATATCAAGAATCTATAAAATCAAAAACTTAAATCAACTGTCTTAAAAGCCAATGCAAAAAGTTCTAGCTTTTGCCTCAGATAGACAGAACTTTATCATTATAAAATTTATTTATACAGTGAACAATGCCCTTAATCAATTATAAAATACCTTTTTATTTTTTATATATATGTACATTTTTTTTTTATTTAGTACATTAAATCTTTAATTGTTTAGATAGAATAACAAGTTGGATCACATAATAATGAAATGCTTATTTCAAAATTATTATTAATTATAATTGAACAAATCAGCTAGGCCATTCTGACGAAAAGAAATGTACAGTTTTTGTAAGTACTAATTAATATCAGCTTTAAACGTTAAGCTCTTAAAATAAATCTAGCTGTACAATAAAAGAGCTTATAAATAACAATGGCAAAATAAATGCTTTGCTCGGTTTTTGTCATATTGTGGTCAAAAGAATAAAAATGTCAGCTGATTTCATGCTATTGACTAATAAGGCCTCTTTTAGTTGAGATTACTCAGATCTTTGATGTTTAAAACATTTACTTTATACTTATAGAAACATTAGCTCTAAAAGAAAAACTATAGATTGTCAAAATATTACAGGTGGTTTAATAAAGTCAACATTTTTGAGGAATTCTAGTACATAAAAACCACTTAGGATTTAAAGTCACACTTCAAACAGGACAAAATACAGCTGATTACGAATAGTTTAGAGCATGCTTTGCTAACAACAATAATTGCAGCACAAAATCTTCATTGAAAAGATGAAATGTTATCTATATGAAAAGTAAATCAGGACTTATTATGATAAAAACATAGTGCCTTCAAACTTTTTTTACAATATTTATTACAAATAACTAATAATGAGTCTGATGAATGATGGAAATAAAATTGTTAGACAAAAAAATATTGCATTAGTTGTGATAGATATTCATCTCTAAATGAGTCTAAACTTATATTTATAAATTATTTTTCTCCCATCTAAATAACCCATGCATTATAAATAAATGTGACAAAATAAGAACACACTGCTGGTCATTATAAAATAAATCTTAAAAATTAAATATTAGCCAACACTCCTTCTTTATTTTTTATAGGAAATATAAATGTTTAACATGCATTAGGTTCTGAGTGCCTCTCTACAAAAAGAGGCATTATAAAGTCATCCAGGCAGTAGCATTTTATTACACATTCCATAGAAGAAACTAAAATATTTAAAAGTTAACGCAAATCTAGCTCCTCCCTGAGATGTGAAGGGAGGTCAGATTGACTTCAGGCATCTGATTCCTTGAGATCTTGCAATCTAGCCAACTGATGCGGCTCTAGTTCATCAGGAATGGGTTGCTGGCGATCCGACTGTGAGTTATCAGCAGTCGATGGACCGGTAGTTGTTTCATCTTCGGTACTGCTTCCTTCTGATGGTAATTTACTACCTTTACCTATTCTACCTTTAACAACAACTGTTTCTATTGGTTTCACTGTAGTTTCGATGACTTTGGGTGCAGATTCTGTAGGTTTTGTTCTTTCGCAGCCTACGCCATCTTCACAGTCTGGCTTCACATCTGCTTCTTGTTCACCATTCTCTACAGCCTGTTCCTCTGGAGGAGGAGGGAACGATTTCTCTGCATTTTCACACATTGGAGTTGCCGCAGTAATAACAATCTGAGCAACTCCTAAACCTCCATCGTCATCCCCACCCTCTTCCTTTTTGTCCTACAGCAAATGTAATAAATGTCACCCATAAAAATAACCAACAATATTAAATGAAATACAACCACAGTAATCCAAACCCCATTTTATCTAAATAAAATCTTTCCTAGAGTTTCCAGAAAACTAGTTTTTTTTTTTTTCCATTATCCTCAATGAAATTCTTTTAATAATAATATAATATGCTCATATTACATTTAAATAACTAGATAATCTGAACAACTCCTTGTAATAATTAGTTTGGAGTACTGGAGTTGAACTGAAAATTTTTTGAATAGGTAATATTTAAAAATATTTTATAAAAAAAAAAAACAAATTTCATTAAGAGTTAGATTTATTAAGGTAAATGCATGTTTTTACTCCCCCCACCCTACCTATACTAGGAAAAGTATTGTTTTCACCAACAATTTTTTTTTCAAAATTTCAACGGAATTATCCGTTTTGGGTGTTTTTAAGACCTTCTGAGTGGTTTTCTGCATGACGTCTGTATGTATGTATGTGTGTATGTTATCATCGTGGCGCCAAAGGTATTTAACCTAGAGAGTTGAAACTTGGCAGAAAAATCTGTCTTTACCCGTAGTGCCACCAGGAAAATCAACTTTTTCCGCCATCTTGAACCCAGTTTAATGAGTCAGCAAAAATTTAAAAAAAAAATGGTAAAAAATCAAAAATGGTCCTGAACGAGTTGAAATTTGGCACGAGTGTACCTCTCTGCATGATAAACAAGCCCACCAAATTCTATTTTGATAATTGCCGCCATTTTGAAGTTATCAATTTTTGAATTTTAAACTTAGACTTACGGTAATAATACCGTAAGTATAATTACGTTTTTGACAAATAGCATATCGTTGGAACCGGAGAAAATTAAGGAACAAATATAAAAAAAATCTGATGAAATTCCATTAATTAGTTTAAAAGCTATAAGCGAATATAATTATTTATTAGTGCAATAATTTTGATGACGTCAAAGTTTGTTTAAATCTGTCAAAATCCCGCCAAATTCAAATAATTAAATAAAATATATTAAACACTTTTTTTTTAAGAATGATGATAAAATCAGTTATCATCCAAGTTTTGACCACGTCCAAAACTGCTTCCTCCTGCTGTGAAGCAGCAGGAGAGGCCACTTTGGAGGCCTCCGAAGTGAGGAAAAGTTCAAAGTACCCGATTTTTGTTTTGATTTTTATTTGTTGGTCAGTAAGTGTATTACAGGGGGCCAGGGTGGCTTGGAGGCTAGAGCGCTCGCCTTGCGATAATGCAAGTTAAGCAGCATCGAGCCGGGTCAGAAGGTGACCGCAGCTCTGGGTTCGATTCCTGGACTGGGCCCCCTGCTCAATGTCCACCCAGCATTGTTTAAACAAATGGGAAGCTCCTCGAAAGAGTGGCCCCACCAGGTTTCAGCCTGGAAACAATGATGATGACACTCTTGGTTGTAATACAACCAGGAGTCATGGTTAACGACCATATCTTCACACGAGTATGTAAAGATTTCGGTCCATAACCTGGGTTTGTTCAATGGCCCCACCTAAGTGGCCTGCGTCTTCGGGTGTAAAAGCCCCCGGAATAAAAAATAAAATAAATAAAGTGTATTACTGTAATATAGTGTTCTAGTAGAGTATATATATTTATTTCAAAGGTAACTTACCTCAATTTCATCATCCTCAGCTGAATGCAAGCAAACAAAGAAAAAACAAATGTTCAAAAAATAAAAAATAATATTAAATTTAAAAAAAAGGCTAGAAAGACTACACTGAAGGTAATTAGAACCCTTTTCTACATTGTACTACTGAAAGGTCGGTAGCAGTGACGACACGACAAGTGAAATTTAAGTGACAGATAGGTGGCTGAAATGATGTCAATTAAATTGAGTTGCTAACTTGTTATATTTAAATTATGAAATAAATCATTGGTTCATTAAACTATATACACTGAGCAGCACACACAAAATTACAAAGAAATATTGTATTAATACAGATTATTTTAGTTATTAAGACTACTTAATAACAAAGAACCAAATGATAATTCACCAAAATAAAAGCAATCATGAATCAGAGATGTTTTTACCTCTAGGTGACAGAATTTTTTTTTTTTTTTCTCTAATGCCACAGGGCTGACAGATTAGAATGTACATGTGAACGATCTGGTCTGTCAATATAAATACTCTAATGATATATTAAAATTTAAGTATACATATTTTTTTTTGATAAGAGAATGTAATTACTATTTATGTTGACTTTTGTTGAAAAATAACAAAAGAGAGCCTTTTAAACTTAATAACATAAAAAACATAACTGCATGGAAAAAATTAGTAAAATATAAAACACCAAAGTAAAGCCAATTCAAACTAAAAGTAAATTTCAAATATTTAGTTTAAAAATATTAAATATAACTTTTTTAATTACCTTTCTGTTTAATTAATAAAAGAAATATATTAAAATAAGTACTTACTTATAATTGCTATCTGCACAGTTGCAACAGCAGTATCCTCATCGAACTGAGTCTCATAATGCTGCTGCTGATCTCTGGTTAATTCAATTGAAAATGGTGTATCTTTCTTTTCACTTCCTTCTCCTGAAATACATAAAAATTAAAAGAATAACTAAATAATAGAATGCAATAGTAAATAACAATTTTTTTTTCTTTGTTTGTACAACAGCTGTAGTTTTTTTTTATTTTGCTAAAAGAGATTTTATCCATAATTATTGATTTAATGGCACACATAGGAACATACATACATATATATGTTATATTTTATTTGATGAAGATTTTGGGAGGTGTTCAATTATTATACTTAAGGTGCATCTTCACATTCGCATGAGTAGCAAGGCAAATCAGAAGAATTCCTCACCACTTCAGGTGTCCGGCAGGGTTATATTCTCAGCCCATACCTGTTCATAATTCTTATGGACGATCTAATAAAGGACTGCAAGAGTGAGATGAGACCCTTTAAGGTAGGGAACTGGAAAATGAACCCTATGAAGCTTTCATTACTGGCATATGCTGATGATGTAGTTCTTCTGGCAGGTTCAGCAGAGAGGCTACAGCGAAACATGGATGTGTGGGCATCGGAGTTGAGGAGGCGTGGTTTAAGGATCAACACAGCCAAAACAGAGACCATGGTGATCTGCCGGGAACAGAAGAAACATGCAATTATGGTAGGACCAACCCAGCTTAAACAGGTGGAAGAATTCAAGTACCTTGGAGCAGTCTTGAGTGCTGATGGCAAGCCAGATAAGGATCTGAATGCTAGGATCGCAGCTACAGGGAGGCTGTACAATGCACTCAGAAGAGCTTTTCTAGGTAAGAGAGGAGTCCCTACTAGAACAAAAATGGCAGTGTATAATTCCACCTACTTACCTACCCTGACATATGGTTGCGAATCCTGGGCACTAACCTCGAGTAGATGCAGTCGACTTCAGACAACGGAGATGCGCTACCTGAGACGAACTGCGGGCAAGACCCGAAGGGATCGAGTTAGAAACTAGACCATCAGGAGGACCGTACAAACAGAGCCTCTATCTGATAAGATTGACAGACACAAGCTTCGCTGGTTTGGCCACGTGGCCAGGATGGAGGACCACAGAATCCCAAAGCAAGTGACGAAGTCGAAGAGCGAGGGAAGGCGGCCTCCAGGCCGTCCGAGAATTACTTGGCTAGACTCCCTGGAACCAGCTTTCCGCAAACAGGGTATCGACCCTAGAAATGCCTGGACAATGGCTTCGGACAGGAAAAACTGGCGACGTCTTTGTACATCCTCTACACCGAGAGGTAGAAGAGGACTGGAATAAGTAAGTAAGCAAGGGAAATGCCGTCGTTTTACTTATTTGCTTTGTGGCGCTCATGCTGGGAGTGTTTTTTTTTTGGGACGAGTAAAAAGCTTGAATTGACGGTGTAAACGGTTAATTTACATTACAAGGACAAACAGACAAATGCCACTCCCGAGTAGTAGCAAGCTCTAATGTGTAGATGCACTATTAGATAAATATTTTCATAGAGGTAAATTCTGGTTGTTAAAGAGAAACATTCCGAAACCTTATTAAAAAAAACAAAAAAAAAACTGTAAATCGCAACAAAAGTTATAGGTGATTAAAAAAAAAAAAAATGTACTAGGTAGGTTGAAATAAATATGT
Organism: Gerris buenoi; assembly: GCA_001010745.2. NCBI lineage: Eukaryota > Metazoa > Arthropoda > Insecta > Hemiptera > Gerridae > Gerris > Gerris buenoi. The sequence goes on along the minus strand of KZ652424.1, from coordinate 113,724 downwards.
GAAACCTACAGCCTAATTTTATCTACCACCCAAATTTCATTAAAATTGGAAAACTAGTTTTTAAGATATAGTGGTTCGTAAAACCACATACAGACGTCAAGTCCACAATTGACGTCCAAAATTGTTTCATGATGACTGTAACGAATATATGTTAGGAAAATTTTCGAATTTGGGAACATTGTACTTCAAAATGATCACAATGTCTCTGTAATCTTAAGTGAACAGAAGCAAAAATATACTATATTTAAACATCATAATAACTCATTTAGTTGATTTATTGTTTCTGTGCTAACCGAAGGTATAAGAAGCTATGTTATCTTCCTGAAAAACAAAACTTTTCTGTCGATTTCAGAAATTCTAAGACAGAAATCTGTTTTATAATAGGGAAAATGTTTGATCTTGTGTCTATCTGTCGCCCAATTTTTGCAAACTAACATATCATAAAAACTACTCGTTCAATTTTAATGAATTTTGAATGGTCATTAATAGCCCATTGTTGGTCCTATTAACTTTCAACATTCTCCACCCATTTGTTTTTATTCCAAATGTGCACTAAATATACATTTATTTACACCTATAGCACCAAATGTAAACATCTGATTTTTAAGAAATTTGGATGATTTGTCTAAAGTAGCCTGCAGATAGCCCCAGATTTAATTTCAACTGCTTAAGCACATTAAGTATTGCAAAATTGGTATTTTTATCAATTTTGATGCTTTTTTTTAAGAAAAAAAAAAGTAGAACATCAATAAAATATGTGATAAGACATGAGGAAGCTATGTGCCTGGCACATAGCTGGCAGACTCTAATTTCTTGGTAACTAGAAATTTTCCCAGGAAAATAACATAAATTTTAAATAAAAATTGTCGGAGCCATCTTCGAGATACACATTTTTTCCACTTTTTCAGCATTTTTAGAGCTAAAATCAGTTCTAGATTTTACCTCAGGGAATTATTTTTCTGGACCTGTATGTCAAATTTAATCCACACCACTACACACTACATAGACTACAGAATTTTATAAATCACTTTTTTTTGACTCAGAGGACCTCAATACATGCAAATAATCTATCAAAATCTCAGAATTGAATTTTTCTGCTATCATAATAGTTTTAGTATATGATAAATAAATTGAGATATACCTAAAATTGGATTAGATTCAACCATAGGGGTTGGCTGAGTGACTATTGTCTGAGGGGCAAGAAGAAAACTTGGAACATCAGGAGGAGTAAACACAGGTGGGGCTGAACCAGGTGGTGATTCGTCTCCCTGAAATAAAAATCAAACAAGATTATGGATTAGTAAATTTCCATGGAAAAGTGTTGGTCTCATAAGGGGAAATACATTTTGCCATTGTTGCTTCCGAGCTTACCGAAGGTAATGGAAGCTTCGTGATCGTTCTAAAAAACAAAAATATTTTGTGTCTCCGATTTCAAAAATTGCAAGACAGAAATCTGTTTCAGACATCAGGGAACATATTTGGTTCCGTGTCTGTCGGTCGCTCAATTTTTGCTAACCAACATATCTTATAAACTATACGTCCAATTTTAATGAATTTTGGATGGTAGGTCATGATTAGCCATGTTCCACATGCGCACAAACATACATTTATTTACACCAATAGCTTCAAAAGAACTTATCTGATTTGTATAAAGCTTTTATAGTTTTTTGAAAGCAACCTGCAGATAGCCCCAGATTAATTTGAACTGGCTGCACTCTTTAATTTTTGCTAAACTGATACTTCAATTCAAGTACCAAAAATTAAAACAATTTTGACAGATTAAAAAAACAGGGGAAATAATAAAACAAAATAGACAATAATGGCTAGTAGAAGCATAAAATCAATAAAGTACATAATAGGATGTCAGGAAGCCATTTTCCAGACCAATTGACAGAATATTTTAATTAATTTAGAACAAACATTACACAATTCTAATCTATTACAAAGAAGAAATAAAGTCATCATTCCTTGTAAAATTCATCAATCATACTAATAGTTACATAGACAGAGAGAACCTATGAAATATATGAGTTTAGAATTAAGAAAGCCCTTGGAGCATAGATTAATAATATATATTTTTAAATAGGGTTTAAGACGTTTATGATTATTTTTATAATATTTTTAATTATTTTGATTTATTGATTCAATTTATTATTTCCTTTAGGAATCAATTATTTTTAAAAAAGGAGGAAATCGTTTCTCACAATATCAAAACATAGTAGATGTTTAAAAGCAAATGGGACAGAGGAAGGAAAGTAGGCTATTTTGAAGTATCTTTTGTTCATTTTCAATCCATCGTTGAAGCCATACTAAGTTAGTGATAATGGTATTTGTAATGGTATTTGAATTGTATTCGTATTTGGCGCTAACCTAATAGTATCAACATCGATAGTATGTTCATTGTTCTTATGTGAGATAGGTGGTTTATTGTGGTTGGCTCTCCAACTTGTGTAGTTACTAATTTTATAAATATACCATGTTGTTAATAGAGTTGTAATTTGTTTTATTTAACATTATTATGTAACATGGCGCAGTCGGTTATATACAAAAGACAAGGATGTGAGGAATATAACGGGATATAAGTTCGGGTAAACACAGATTGTACGTGCAACATGTGAGTTGAGTGCAACGCGACATTTGTAAGATGCGTGTACGGGACAATTTAAATTAGAAGTGCGGGACAGTTGACTTTGATTTCGTGCAAAAGAAGAAAACGGGAAATTGTGTAAGAAGAAAAATAAAATGGAGTATAGGATACCGGAACCTGTGGTGTTGGACGACAACATGGCCCTAAGATGGGAACAGTTCAAAACTCAGTTTACTATTTACATGAAGGCCAGTGAGAGTTGGGAGAAGCCTGAGGAAGTGAAGGTGGCAAAAATGCTAAACTTTATTGGGGCCGAAGCTTACGAAGTGTATAAAACTTTGAATTTAAAAGGGAAGGAAAGTTTAGAAGAACTGATAAGGCCATTTGATAGTCAATTTCTTCCCCAAAAGCACGAAATATATGACAGATATAAGTTCTATACAAGAAGAAGGAAGAACCCTTCGATATATTTTTGAAGGATATTCGGATCTTGGCTAGCAGGTGTAACTTCGGAGAACAGCTGGAAAGCCTCATAAGGGATCGCATAGTATTAGGTATATATGACAATGACTTACGGGAGGTGATGTTACGGGTAACAGATCTAAAATTAGAAGGAGCTATAAAACGTTGCCAGATTGGAGAACGGGCCCACCAGCAGGCTTCAGATGTGGAAGGGCTGAAAAAGGAGGTGAAAACGGAAGTCAATGAGGTGCAGAGGAAAACTAAAGGAGGAAGCGGCGCGGGGAAGATGGAATGCATGGAACAGCAGACTCCAAAACAATCAGGCAGACAACAGGGAACTAATACCTCTCCAGGATACAACCAACTAAACAGTAAATATAAAAATCAAAACAATAGTACAAGTTATGGGAGTAAGATAAATAAAACTAAGTGTAATAGATGTGGGTATGTACATGTCAGAGGGTCGTGCCCTGCTTTCAATAAAAAATGTGCAAAATGTGGGATAAAAAATCATTTTGCAATTATGTGTAAAAATCAATATAGGGCAAAAGTAGAGGAAGTTAGACAGTGGCGGGATGAGAGAGATTATGAGGACAGGGATCAACAGAGGGAAAGAGATACTTTTTATGTGAACTGGGTGGGAACAGGTAAAGATAATGCATGGACAGCAAAAGCAGAAGTAGAAGGCAAAATTGTTGAATTTAAAGTTGATAGCGGTAGTGAGCTTAATTTACTCTCAGTTGATGACATAAGTAATGTTATACGAAAAGGTTCACTACAGAAAACTAAAGTAAGGGTACAAGCGTATGGAGGGCTCATATTAACACCATTGGGCACTATTGATTTGAATGTGTTATGCAATAAAATAAGGAATAGAATAACTTTTGTTGTTATGGACAATAAAAACTGCACTCCTATTTTAGGGTTGGAGGCCAGTAAAGATTTTAAGTTGATACAGCGAGTGGGAGAAGTTATGTCAGTTGGGGAAGATGAGTTTATTTAAAATTATAAAGAGTGGTTTACGGGGACAGGAGAAATTCCAGAAGTGACAAAGTTAGAATGGGACAAATCTTACACACCGGTAGCTAAACCCCCTAGGAGAGTGCCGCATGCGATAAAGGATAGACTGAGGACAACATTAGAAGAAATGGAGAAGAGAAATTTAATTGTAAAGGTCGAAAATCTTAGTGGATGGGTAAGCCAGTTAGTTGTGTTAGAGAAGCCGGACAAATCATTGCGACTATGCTTAGACCCAAAAGAGCTAAATATGGCATTGAAGAGAGAATTTATGGAAATACCAACTATTAATGATTTAACGGCTGATTTGGCAGGTAAGAAGTATTTTACAGTGTTCGATGTGAGAGAAGGGTTTTACCATCTAAAGTTAGATGAAGAATCATCAAATTTATGTACATTCAGCAAACCATTCGGGTGCTACAAATTCAGGGTGCTCTCTTCTAGAAGTTCTATAAAGTAACAAACAAAATTTTTGGATCCATACCTAATGTTCGTGTCTACATAGATGATATTTTAATAGCGTGTGGGACTGAAGAACAGCATGAAGAGACAATCAAGAAGGTACTAGAGGCTGCTAGAAGGAATAATATTAAGTTAAACCTTAATAAATTGCAATACAAGAGAAGTAGGATAAAATATTTGGGATTCATATTCAGTGAGAGAGGAATGGAAATTGATCCAGACAGAATAAAGGCTATTCAAAAGTTAAATGAGCAAAAAAATAAGAAAGAACTGCAGCAGGTTTTGGGAGTTTTTAATTATTTAAGACCATTTATTAGAAATTTAGCGGATATTACTGCTCCTCTGAGAGAATTACTTAGAAAAACATTGCATGGCAGTGGATGGCTAAGCACAAGGAGGCGATAAAAATATTAAAAGAATCATTAATAGAAGCACCCACTCTTGGAGTATTTGACCCTAATAAAGAGTTATTAATTAAGACGGATGCAAGTAAAATTGTTCTAGGTTGTTGTTTAATTCAGGAGGGAAGGCCCTTGGCTTATGCATCTCGGAGATTGACACCAAGTGAAATCAACTATGCTCAAGTGGAAAAGGAAATGCTGAGCATATTGTATGCGTGTACTAAGTTTCATTATTACATAGTAGGTAAAAATGTAGAGGTGCAGACGGACCATAAACCATTATTGGGAATATTTGCTAAAGATGTGGGTTCAGTGACGTCAGTTAGGCTACAGCGTATGAAGTTGAAACTATTAAGGTATGATTTAAATGTGAAATATATTCCAGGGAAAGACATGGGACTGGCGGATTTGTTGAGTAGGGGCACCCGGAGATGAATTGATGAGTGAAAATGAAATATTAGAAGGATACGTACACAGTGTGTCGCAATATTTGCCTATTAGTAGAGAGCAACAGGAAAGAATAAGGAAGGCTATAGAGAGAGATGAAACATTGAGTTTGGTTAAGGAGTATTGCCAGGAAGGGTGGCCCAAAGATTTTAAGAAATTAACTAGAGGAGAGATAAGGCATTTTTGGAAATTCAGAGCGGATATTTATGAGGAAGCAGGTTTGCTATTTATAGACGATAAAGTAATCATTCCCAGTGGGTTAAGGAGGGACGTTTTACAAAGAATACATAAAGCTCATTTTTGAACACAGAAAACAAAGAATGGGGCTCGAGAAATAATGTACTGGCCTGGGATGTTGAAAGAAATTGAAGATATGGTGTCAGCTTGTCAAATTTGTCAAAAAATGGGGAACAATATGAGAAAGGAGCCTTTGAGGTCTCACAATATACCTGAACTACCTTTCCAGAAAGTGGGTATAGATATTTGTGAGTACAATGGTCGAGACTACTTGGTACTTATTGATTACCTTTCCAAATGGGTAGAAATTAAGAAATTTATAGATGACAGTTAAATCTAGAAAAATGATATTGTGGGAGATTTTTCTATTCATGGGATTCCACTGTTGATAGTGTCGGATAATAACCCGTTTAACTCTTATGAGTTCAAGGAATTTGCAAAAAACTACAATATTGATTTGATTTTCTCCAGTCCTAGATTTCCCAGATCAAATGGACAAGTGGAAAGATCCATACAAATAGTGAAAAATCTATTCGGTAAGGTGGAAGAGGCAAAAGAAAATATACAAGAAGCCTTACTAGACTACAGAAACACGCCTATTATTGGATTGGGATATTCACCTTCCCAAATCTTAATGGGACGATTTTTGAGAACTACCCTACCAGTGACTCATGCTGTGCTACAGCCCAAAATCATTCTAAATGAAGTGCTCAAAAAAATAAAAAATAACCAGATGGCTATGGAAAAGTATTATAGTAGGGGAGCGAGAGAACTGGGGGATCTTGGTTTGAATCAGAAGGTATGGGTGAAGAAGGATCTAAGGGATGAGTGGGAGCGAGGTGTGATAATAAGGAAAGACGAGAATCCTAGATCCTATTGGGTGAGACTGGGTAATGGTAGGGAACTGAGGAGAAACAGAATATTCTTGAAACCATGGAAAGGAGAGGGAGGAAAGGAGAATGGTAAAATGCAAGAGAGAAAAGTTAATAAAAAATATGATTTTGAAGAGCTAGAGACGAGGGAGAAGAAGGTAGGAGAATTTAGAGGCTTTAAAGAGAATGAGACAGACAAGCATAAGTGGTGGACATTTAGGGAGAGAATTGGAAAAGAGAGAAATGATAAGGATAGTAAAAATATCAGAGAGGGAGAGAGAAAGGACACAGAAGGAACAAATAGGATCAGTCAAACAAGATCAGGCAGAGTGGTGAAAAAACCAAGCAGATTTAATAAATAAAAGATTTTAATATGTATAAATAATAAATGTATTTCAAATACAATATGTAAAATGTTAAATGATATTAAAATGATTAGAATTTTGAAAAGATTATATTTTTGTAAAGAGTCATTTAAAGTCACACTAAAGCTTAATTGTAATTTTAGTTATCCATAATAAATGTGTATTCAAATAGAAAACTTCAAGATTAATGGTAATTTTATTATATTTAATAAATGCATATTTTAAACATATAAGATTTCATTAAAGATTTGTATTGAAGATTATAGTAGTCAGTTGTAAAGAGTATAAGGTTTTGTTTTATGAAGATTTATATAAAGTCAAATGAAAACTTAATTTTAATTGTATTTATCATTGTAATTATGATTATTGATTTAGTATTATAAGTGAAAACAATTTAATAAAAAATTAATAAAAGGCTATCTTGTCATATTTAAATTACTTAGTTGATTATTAGTTGCAATCGGTTTAAATTGGATACTATGTATAAATTTAACTTGAAAGGGGAGATGTAATGGTATTTGAATTGTATTCGTATTTGGCGCTAACCTAATAGTATCAACATCGATAGTATCGATAGTATGTTCATTGTTCTTATGTGAGATAGGTGGTTGATTGTGGTTGGCTCTCCAACTTGTGTAATTACTAATTTTATAAATATACCATGTTGTTAATAGAGTTGTAATTTGTTTTATTTAACATTAATATGTAACAGTATTAACTTGCAGTACAAAGTTATTTAGTTTGAAACCACTAGTATCAGTATTTTTAATAAAGATCTGCAATTCCTGGAGTAGATATTTGATAAATGTGAAATACAGAAACTCTAATTTAAAATTGTATATTTATTTTTTCTAACACTTGATTATATGGTAGGGATACTCCAAATGAAGTGTAAGGAATTTATAAATAAAGAAAGAAAGATTACCTGAGGAGTTAGTGGTTCTCCATTTTCATTGCACTCTTCAACAACTAGAGATGGGAACAGACCTACTACATCATCTAATTGACCCATCCACCATCCATCATCTACATCATCGTGAACACATTTCTTATGAATCCTTATAATCTGCCCTTCCGTAAAAGTCAGTTCTTCATCACAAGTAGCATCATAGTCGTAAATGGCTATGCAGAACATTGCAGTAGTAGCTTCACTCTCACTCATACTTCCCCCTGTCAAGTCTAATCAAAGAAAAAAGTATACATATAATAATCATTAATATTAAGTACATTCAAGGCAATTACACAATGTTTAATGGTCTTGTGAGTTGAATCTATCATAACAGTTAAACATAGTGCTACAACTCCAAGATCTCATACATCCTTTATAAATAAATTATTTAATTTATAAAAGAATAATTTAGAGTACCTAAGTTGGATGGTTTGTTTATTTCTCTTATAGTTTCCACACCAGCTGATATTTCTGATGGTTCTTCATCGACAGTATAATCAACTGAAGAGAAACTGATCTGGGAAGCAAGCTGGAAGGATGCTTGCGAGGTACCTAGCTGCTGGGAAGGATCTGATGTAGGGTATTCCACATCCAAGTAGTTGCTAGGTACAAATCCTTCCTGTCCTCTATAGTTCCTAGCTTTTATCCATCCATCTCCATCTCCTTCACCAACCACCTCTAATTGCTCTGATTCAACCATACTGAGCTCATCTGGATTTTGGGCCTGAAAATTTTGTTAGTTTTTAAATACGTATTATCTTACAAAATTAAGATTTGAAATTATAGTACCGATGAAATAAATATCTGACATTAAATTTTATCCTGGATTATAGGCTTCATCTCCAGTTATATGAATAACAAGATACTACAGGCTCTTTTCAGCACTTTTCAGTATACTGGTATATTCAGAACACACAATTTAATAAAGATATTATATAAGGAACAAACCGTGTATGTATAAAGAGCAGTGCACTTGTAAACTGGCACTGAAGGGTCAACAGGGGGTAAAGTTGCTTCCACTGACTCTTCTTCGACAGGAGGCGGTTCAGGAATATCTTCCGGGCCCCAATCGACTTGGGTAGGATCATCCCAACCAGCTGTCAGCTGTTCTATCCTCTGCCTCTCTTGCTCAAGCATAGCTACAAACAAAAAAAAGTAAATAAGAGTAATTTACATATTATTCTAGAGAGATTAAATTTCACAAAACCATTTTCACCTATCCCAATTCTTTTTCTATTCTTTTTGGGTCCCTTTTTTTCCCCTAATCGAGTTCTCCCTAAATCCTCTATAACTGAAGGTTAAGAAGATCTAGACCTGTCTTTAGGAGTAATTGAGCCCAAAGGCCTTGATCTAAACCAATATAAGATATCTATGAGATATTTTTTTTTAGGGTTTCGTTGGTAAAACCAAAAAAAGAAACCCTTATAGTTTTGTTCATGTGCATGTCTGTCACTCTGAACGGTTCCAATAACTTTTGAATCAAAAGAGATAAAAACATGATTTTTCTTCGGGAGGGGAATTATCAAAAACTTGAAATGAAAATAAAACAATTCCAATTACCCAGACTGATGAGTATTTAATTTCGAGGTTAGAGTTACAAACATTAACAAGAATAATATTAAAGGTGATAAATAACAAAAAAATATAATTGAAAATTACAAAGCTTGTGGACTGTATTTATTAAGGATATTAAATTACAAATAATGGTAAATAATAAATATTTGTCTTGAATAGAAGGTACAAAAGGATAGCTAAATGGTAAAAGTACAATACCAGGTAAGTAGATGAAGATATGGACATAAATTAGGATGGCAGAGATAGGATAATTCACAGATATGATACACAAATTGATATACAGATAGATAATGTTTTAAGTTATGAAAATATTAAAGATATCAAAGAAAAAATATACAATCTAAATAAAAGGGAATGAAAACATAATGTGATGTGTAAGTGCTATATGAGGTAATACAAAAACAATGTCTAGTCAAAAAGAACATAAAAAAATAACTTATATCCAAACAAAGATTAACTAAACCAAAACTTAACTAGATTAACTAAACCTGATTATTTGTAAATAATTACAGTATTAAACACATGACACTTCCAACACTTTCCTATATTAAAGATGGTTCTGACGTGCACACATGAAAAATATAGCAAATTCAAAGTTATCAGAAATTCAAATCCAAATGGCGGATAACTCACGTCATGCAATTTTTTTTTTTTTGAAGTGAAACTTCTTTGGCGGCGGTAGAGTGAATTTTTTCTTATGGGGACCTCATGTAACGAAGTTTGCGATTCGAGACTCGTCCAAGATTCCAACATTTTTACAGATGAATTGTAATGAAATTTGTGTGACGGAAGAAATGAAACAGAAGTTGTGTTCCGAGACTAATCCTGGTGAAAGATTTATCTGTAAAAAATCTTTCACTCAGGTGAGATGCGAACCACTGACCTCCGGAGTGTGGGTCAAACGTGTTAACCACTACACCAATTACCTTGCCGACTAGAGTACATACAAAATTGGTAATATTAGATGTAGTATAATTAGACGTAGAACCGAATGAATCCGAATTTACAATCAATTGTACACGTACAATCCGAATTTACCTTGCCTTTCTTACAGAGAATATAAAATTGTAAAGTTAGAGGTAGTTTGAAAGAGCTGCCTTGCTCTCCCCGAATCTTAACTATAATAGGTCTATATTTAGTTTTTTTCTTTCATGACTTATTTCTGTGTAACCCTGAGAAAGAACTACGAGTCATACTGTATTTCATCTTTATGATGATTAGTTTGTTTTATTATTTATTTTTTTTTTTAAATTAAATTTCTCATAACCATTTCTTAATCCTGAAATATGTAATAAATTCGTCAAAAAATGAAAGAGAGCAATGCATTCTAGAACTTAAGTTTCACTTCTAATGCGTGAGAGCCTCACACATATTTTTAAATTTTGAGTGGAGTATCAAATGAAAGGTATTGAAGAGCAGATTAAAAAAATATATAACACTTGTGAAAAGAGTTTAATTTTCTGCGCCATTTTGTCAAAAAACTCAAAATTTTGTGTCCCCCCCCCCAAAAAAACTATATTTCCGCTGATACTAAAAAAATTTGCAGTCTGATGGTCCAAAGAAAAAAAAAGAATAGCGATTTGATCTGATTAACTAGGAATCCAAGATGGCGGCGCTAATTCCTGTCACCGGTGAAAAAAAATAAATATTTTTTTTTAAATTCTGAGTGGGATATCAAATGAAAGGTATTGAAGAAATATTGCTTATAATTATAAAGTACCTATTTAGTACCTGTACCTTGTACAATCAATTGGACATTTTATTTTTAAGTTTTAGGTAGTATTCATACTACGGAAAGTTTAAATTTTAATTTAAATCAAATATTAATTATTATTAACAAAGGGAGACAGACAGAGAAAAATAGACTCCAGCACCAGGGACTCAAACCATGGGCCTCTATATTTCCAGTATAGTGCTCTGACCAACTAAGCTACACTGAAGAATTTCCTCTGTCAGTAACAATACCTAGTCCCGAATTAAGCTGTCAATTTTCCACAAGTCTAGGAGTCGACATTTACCACAATAGAACTAGTCCGAGATATATGGCTTATAATTATAAATAATAATAATAATTCTACCCACTGTTACAATGGTTTAACATTGTCTAGTTCCGTCAAACGTAGAACTAAAAAAAACTTACAGATACAAATAACAACATGATGTATAACTTAACAACTAACTATTAAAATAACAATTTATAACATAACAATTTAGATTGGTAAATAAAATTAAAATTTATCATTAAGATATTCATCTATTGAATAGAAGGCTTTTTCAGTTAATTTTTTTTTAATAGTTTTGCTGAAGCTGGGTTCAGTAAGAGTCGATATGTCATATGGAAGTTTATTGAAGCATTTCCTTGTCATGTAGAGTGGTGAGTTTGTTGGTGAGATTCAGTCGATGAGCAGGATAATCTAGTCTATTGCGATCATTTTTTAAGTTTTAGGTAGTATTCATGCTATAGCCCAGGCAAATTAAACATATGCTTCCCGAAAAATCGTCCAAAGCTGGTAATTTGTTTAATACCTTTTGGGGGTCCCAAATAAGAGTCCTGTGTGTTTGCGACGGATTCTGACTGCTGCTTAAGTTTTGGGAGTCAATAAACCACAAAATGTTCGCACTTTTATCAGTGTTTCACTTATTACTCCTAAACGACACATTCTACAGTACATATTAATCTTAGCTCCTTAAAAAATATTAAATTCTGCGTCGAATGGTTTTTAGTCCGTCAAAATCAGTTTAGCCGTTTAGCCGCAATCGGTTTTCAAAGATGGGCTAATTTTACTAACTCCGCAAAAAAGTTTACTATTTATTTAGTTTTTCGCTTACAACTCCTAAACAACGCATCCTACAGAAAATGTCACTCTTAGCTTCTTTAATGAGTATTAAATTCAGCGTTGAATAGTTTTTAGTCCGTCAAAATCAGCCCAGCCATTTAGCAGATTTTCCGCTTTTGGGTATTCCCCGCTTCCTATGATTCTATTGACAATGAACGTAAGAGGTTCGCTTATAATTGGAGCTATTTGCTTTAATAAATTGACTGATATACCATATATATCTCTACTGTTTGAGTTTTTTAGTTTTCTTATAATTTTTAAGATTTCCTGACTGGTTATTCCGTCTTCACTAAAACTAGTCAGTTTATTAATTAAATCGTTTGAGTTTGTGTCTTTATTCATAAGCAGCTTTACTTTCTCTAAATCTATGGGTTTTGTCAGGCTGTTTACAGAGTCTACAAAATGATGATTCATAGTTTTAGGGTCGATATCAATTTGATTATTTTCATCTTTACTCTTACCTCTATACTGATTAACAATTGACCAAGCTGCTTTTTGCTTATTTGAAGGTTTGTCAATTTGTTTTTTATAATATTCTTTTTTACTATGAGTGACTTGATTCTTATATTTTTTTTAGAAGTATCTTATAAGGATCCATGTTTAAGTGGTAACCCTGGCATATATCAAAGCAAATATCTAACTCCTCCTTCTGTTTCTTTAATTCTGTACGTCGGTTTTTTGTTATTTTTCCTTTTTGATTTACTTTTTGTAGGGAAACATAAATCAAAAGCCTGTTTTATTGTTGACATGAAATTATCTACCTGAGTTTCTAAATCTCCTTCTAGAAATAACCTGTCCCATTCTATACAACAAAGTTCGTATTTAAATGCTAGTGTTCCTTGTTTTCTCTTCTTTATTTCCTTCCATCACAATAGATATAAGTAAGTGATCAGATAAGCCTGGTTTAACCTCGACTTTTAAGTTAGATGAATTATTATTTGTGAAGACATTATCTAGATATCTGTCGCCTCTTGTCGGTTCTGCAATTTTTTTATGGGTTCCGCATTCTAAAAAGGTATTAGTTAAAATTTCAGTCTCCTTTGAGGTATCTAAAAAATTCACGTTATAATCTCCGCAAATGATAACATTCTTTTTAGTATTCTGTAAGAAATCTAAAGCACGTCGTATGGTTTCTATAAAAATATTTATGTTGGCATCTGGGGATCTATAACAAACTATTATAACAGTATTATTTTTTAAAATCTCAACAGCTGACATCTCACAGTGAAACTCCTCGCTTAGTTTGTTTATTTGTTTATATTCTTTTACTTTTACTTGAGGTTTTGTACAAATTGTTGTACCTCCATTCCTAATGTTGGATCTACAGAATATGGACTGTAATTTAAAACCAGGAATCTTGTAATATTTACTTTCTTCTAAATTCATCCAGTGCTCATTTACTAGAAGGATGTCAGTTCCATCATCACTTGTTATAACTTCTAAAGCATCTATCTTATTTCTTATACACTGTATATTAGTATAAATCATTTTTATTTGTTTCTTCTTCTTTATGACGGTAGTTTCTAATGAGTCGGTAGTTCTAATATTGGTATAGAATATGCTATTATTAAGATCGTTTAGATCCAGGTCGGTTATAATTCTGTCAGAAGTCTTATTTTCAAGATTATTTATCTTGTGGTCAGTTGTATTATTATCGTCAGAACAAGTAATGTTCATGTCAGAAAATTTGCAGGCATCCCTCTCCTTAAAAAATATTTCTTCAGTATGACATTTGCTGGCCAAACATCTGGTTTAAGAATTTCGTCTTTGAGGTCGGCATTAAATACAACTTTAAAACTAGAATTTTGTCCCTTGGTAGGTAAATCTGTGAAATTGAATTCAGCATTAGGAAACCTATTTTTAAGGTAGGAGTTTATTGCTTCACTAGATGTACCTTTTGAAACTCTACCAACATAGAGATGAAATTTTCTTGGAGCACCTGTGAATTCAAGTTCAGTATTTGTGTTATTGCCAATTATTGTTTTAAAAAATGTTTTTACTTCAGGAACCTTAGACTTGTTGGTCTTATCAGATGCAATAGTATTTCCTGGGTGTTTGCTGATCTTTAGAGCCCCTGCATAAGAAACATTTGGTGTGTTATTATGAGATTTTTCTTCATCATTATTTTGAATTAAATTCGATTTGGCGCCATTAACTTGATCCTTCACTGAGGAACTTAGAGATGGCGTCATTTTTCCTTTTTCTTCCTTATATTTAATTTCAGGTTGATTTGGTAGTTCTGATATACAAGCTATTCACTCAAATCAAAGTTGACCTGACTGTAAATGCAGACTACGTAGTGGATGGTGGTTTCCTCCTTCACAGAGTTGTATGGAACAGCGGAGAACAGTTTTCCAATATCATTCACAAGTACTTAAATTACGTAAAATACAATTGCAAGTCTGACAGTATCACCATAGTTTTTGATGGATACCCAGAGGATGTGGCCGAGAAGAGTATAAAATCTGCTGAAAGAGCGTGAAGAGCCCGTGTCAATTTATTAAAGCAAATAGCTCCAATTATAAGCGAACATCTTACGTTCATTGTCAATAGAATCATAGGAAGCGGGGAATACCCAAAAGCGGAAAATCTGCTAAATGGCTGGGCTGATTTTGGCTGGACTAAAAACAATTCAACGCTGAATTTAATACTCATTAAAGAAGCTAAGAGTGACATTTTCTGTAGGATGCGTTGTTTAGGAGTTGTAAGCGAAAAACTAAACAAATAATAAACTTTTTTGGCGAGTTGGTAAAATTAGCCCATCTTTGAAAACCGATTGTGGCTAAATGGCTAAGCTGATTTTGACGGACTAAAAACCATTCGAAGCAGAATTTAATACTTATTAAAAGAGCTAAGATTAATATTTTCTGTAGAATGTGTCGTTTAGGAGTTATAATAATAGAGTGGACTATTATAATTATAATATTGAGTGGACACATTTTCTTATAGAAAATGATTTATATTTTATTAGTTTGTTGGTTTAAAAATTGTTTTTTTAGTAGAATGACAAGGCTGTGAAGACAGCGGATAATAAAAAATGTTTTGGAGATGAAAGTTATAGTTTAATACAGAAAACACAAAATTTAGACTAGGATTCAAATTGAATTCAAAAACAGCTTGAAAATGACCCAAGGTGGGGTTGAAATATAGCAGATGTTTTTGGGAAAAAAATGAAGAAGTAAAAACAATTTTTTGAACTAAACACTACCCACATAGACCTAAGAAAGAAATTCTATATAAATAATAAGAATTATAGTGGGTAATTAGAATTCAATAAACTTTTTTGGCGAGTTGGTAAAATTAGCCCATCTTTGAAAACCGTTTGTGGCTAAATGGCTAAGCTGATTTTGACGGACTAAAAACCATTCGAAGCAGAATTTAATACTTATTAAAAGAGCTAAGATTAATATTTTCTGTAGAATGTGTCGTTTAGGAGTTATAAGCGAAAAACTGAAGAAAGTGCGAACATTTCATGGTTTATTGCCTCCCAAAACTTAAGCAGCAGTCAGAATCCGTTGCAAACACACAGGACTCTTATTTGGGACTCCCAAAAGTATTAAAAAAATTTCCAGCTTTGGACGATTTTTCGGGAAGCATATGTTTAATTTTCCTGGGCTATAGTATGAATACTACCTAAAACTTAAAAAATGAAATTGGTATTGAAGAGTAGATCAAAGCCAACTTTCAACCCCAAGTGGTCATCTTCAGTGCCATTGAAATGCGTATGAGAAAAAAATCAGTGAAGGAGTTTTTCTACAAATAATTTGGCATTGTCCAATAAAGTTGCTTTTTGAGGAGAGACATCTTTCTTTATTCTTAATCAAGTGACTCTACTGCTCGTCTAGAAAAACTATATCTATTATTATTTATTGCAGTTTATCTTATTTTAGTACACCTCTATAACCTAATCTAATGAAGTAAATTTATCTTTAATACATATCTGTCCTTCATCTTTTGACTTTTAGAAACATACATACTAGCTAATATGTTAGGAAAATGCTTAGCTAAGAGTTAATAATTATCTCAGATATTTTTATTTTTTGTTTATCACATACATTTTTTTTTTTTCTTTCTACAGGGTGGAGGTATAACCATTCACCTGATATTTATAATAAAAGTTTCTCTAGTAGTCATACAATCTATTATTAGGTATAATACACAGGCTTCAAATCAAATTTACTAAACAGTTTGAGTATTAGCAATATAATGTATCAGAGCCAAAAACACACCCCACTCTCCATCAACTTCAGCAGAATCTGGCCTCTCTTCTTCTTCTGTCCTAGACGCAGGTCTCTCAGCAGTTTCACTTCCAGTATCATTGTAGTCACTATCATACATAGAATCTGAGCCACCAGTGTCCTAAACAAATGAATGTAATATCCAAAATTATTAACTAGAAATTTTGAAGATATATTAATCTGGTTTCAATAAGAAAACAGAGGAGATTGTTAGAAGTCCATTAAGTCAGATCTAAATCCTAGATCTCACCATATTGACTCATACAGTACTTGTCTAAAGGGTCTCATACATATTCAGAGATGTTGTACAACTAAGTCCTACAATCCAGCCTATGCACAGTCAAGTCAACACAACAACCACCATAAAGAGACCAAAAGACTCTACATGACATTTCATTTTTATAAAGAAGTTTGTCAAATCTGAAACTTGCTTGGAAGAAAAGTCCATGCACATTGAGACGGGTAGTAAAACCGAATCAAGTTTTACAACATGCCTCAACTTGTGTGGGACATAAACTTACTCTTCTACAGGAGTTTATATTTACAAAAAATAAATTTCAAATATATTCAGTCTAATTATACTATGAAGGATGCCAAGATTAATACTTTCAAGGTTGTTTTAACTTTTGTCAAATATAATTTCTAATCTTTATCTTACCCCTGTTCCAGATGCATCTGTCCTCACAGACATAGAACTAGAAGACCTCGGCATATCTTGAAGATTTAAACTCTCTATATCCTGAATATATTCGTCCACATTCACTGAAATCACAATACACAGGGTATAAATAGTATATTATAGTATAAATTTACTAGAAGTTTTACATAAATAAATCCAACTTTTTTTAAGATTCTTATTTCTTTACAATTATTATTTAAGTAACGTACCATCTAAAAAATCCTGAGCTGTAGATGGTATAAAACAAAATGAAAATATGATTAAATGTTTTATTGGTTTGTGCAAGAATAAAAACTGTCTTTTTAATGTGATTTTCTTTTATTAAAAATCAAAAAACATTTACTCAAACCAACATTTCAATTTTGTTTTTCATTATTCAGTATAAAACGAGTAGTAAAAAAGGAACCTAAAAACCAAAATAATAACCGTTTGAAAAGACGTGAAATTTCTTTTAGAACCGCAATGAAGTATGGGATGAGTAAAGTGCAATCAATTATTTTCTTTTTCCAACATAACAAACAAATTTATAATCTGCAGAAAACTTTTCCCTATGAATTACTAGAACTCAACTGCATTACCCTTATAAGACCATATTAAAAAGACAGCTATGTAAAATAAATATTGGAAATTAATAATCCAATACCACATAATTAGGTTGACCATAATTCCTGAATGTCAATAAAAGATAGAATGTCAAATAACAAGAAGATACTTCGATTTAAAAATAATAACTTTGGATTTTTATGCTTCTACCTAAATTGACTCCTACCACCACTGGCTATATATAGATCATGAACAGTGTAATGTTGGAAAATGAATATTGTTTTAACACAACATAAAACAGAATTTTCGAGGATCAGTCAGTAAAAACAAAATTTTATATTTACCGAAGTTTCGGATTTTTTTCCCCTTCTTGAAAGAACTATACAAGAATTATTTTTGTACAATATAAAACCTAATGCTTAATATAATACGTTTAAATTATTTTAGAAGTTATGTGTTTTAGTTAAACATTTCCTTTCTATTTAATATTATACATTGATAGTTTAAACTTACCTACTTCATGCATTCACCTACTGGTGAATGCATCACTTTGTGTATGAACAACATATTGTTTATAAACATAATAAATGTACTTATTTCAAAAAGCACTATTAATCAGTTTACTGTCAATTTAGTGTGGTACATGGACAAATGGTATTTTAATTATGTTTCGCTTTAACAACCCATAATTGTCTAATTTATTGAATCCCCTCTTTTTTTGAATTCTGTCACAATTGTTTGGTTTATTACATCAATAATAAGGTTGAAAGACAGTGTGACCTGTGAGCTAATTTCAAAAACCATCCCGTTCTTTAAAAGTGCATAAGCACCTTAAAATATATAGGTGTTAGTAAAAAAAAGATTGGGCAATTGTAGAAGAGAAAGGAAATGGTGCAGACAGTTATTATGGGACCAAAAATGGGCTAATTGCTTCAGAAATGTAGTTTTTCAGATATCGTGGTTTCACAAAATTGATGACAACAGACAGATGCAAGACTAAAATTGTACCCTGATGTCTGAAATGGATTACTGCCAAAGAAATTTTAAATTCAGAGACATCAACAAATATATTACTTTTGCTAGGCTCGGAAGTAAAACCTAAAAAGCTAATATTTAATAGAGGCAGGTTGATTTCTTCTTATTCTTCTTTTTTTTATCTCTTCAATTTGTCATCATTAGCAAACCGAAGTACTTACGTACCGGCTGCACTGATCCTCTGATTCTAATGAACTGATCAATAGTGCTTTTTATAGTATAATTCACAAGTAAGTTCCACAAAATCTAAGTAGAAGAAATTAATTTAGAGTTTATAGGGTTTCTATAGTTGTTCTACAGTTACAGGGTTTCTACAGTTATTCTACGTTTACAGGGTTTCTATAGTTATTATCATTAATTGAATTTATGACTAATTAAGGCTTTTTCTTCAAAAACAGAGACAATTTGGGATATTTACATAATATGCTATTGGTATTTAGACAAACCTTGACTTAATATTTTTTTTAATTGATATGGTTTTATTTACCATTTATTGATAATACAATAGTTTACATTTATTGATTTATTGACATACACACATTTATGGTAGTGTTATGTACCTACTCATAGGCACAATATCACTGTTAATTTGAGTAATTTATTTTATAATTGCAACATGTTAGAATAAAATCAGCATTTTTTTTTTTTTTTTTTTTTTTTTTTTTGTTAATTTTAGCCCATATTAAAAAATAAAATGAGAAGGGAGAGGGTGAAAAATTTGACAAAAATTTGTAAGGTAAGGTTTGTCAGTTAATAAAATAAAGCAGGGGCATATGGTCAGCCTATATATAATCTATCAAAATATTTTGTTAGAAACAAAACATTTTGCAATATATAAGTTTACAAAGATATAAGTTTAAGTAATAAAAATTAGGAAATCATATAAATTTAGAGGTAACAAAAAAAAATAGTAAACTTACTTCCTCCTGCTTTTAAACATTCTATCCTTGCTTCCGCTTTAGCTTTTCCAGTCTGCGTGTACAAATAAATTTTGGCTGGTCATCACATACACAAAAATTATTAAAATATATAAAATAATAGATAAAATTACGAGATTAAGAAAGTTGTTTTACTTTTTTTATTTACTGAAAGTTGGAGTTAAAATAATTTTTTATACTTGTGAAACCACAAATTTATTCTTAAAAGCAACATGGCACTGAATTACAATGTCGCACATTTGACACTTGTACATTATACAGAGCACAAAAGTAGAAGGAAGTTTCATTTTGGTAACGAACAAAAGAAGAAGAAAGTTTAAAAACTGCACAAATCACAATGGAAAGAAGTATGCTTAGAGTTATTGCTCAAGCCAAAATGAGCTAGACTTATCACTAGGTTAACTGATGACTGATAGACCAGGAAAGAGACCCAGTGATACTAGCAAGATATGAAGAGGAGCAGAGGTAGAACACTTAGAAGATGGGGAACAACGTGGTAAAAGAAGTTGGAAAAACATTGTTGAGAGACTTCTGGAAATACAAGATGGAGGCCAGAGATGGGCCTAGTTCATACTTAAGATAAACTTTATAGTGTGTAGTACATAATAAATAAAATATAATAGATAAAAATAAAAAATAACTTAAAAAATAAATAAATAATCTAATTTCAATTAAGGTTTGTTTTTAATTTCTTATGATAAAATAAGGAGAGAAGTTGTATTATTTTAATTTTAAAGTCTTGTATACTTTATACATAATTAAATAAAATATTTAATTGTAAATAATTTAAATTTCTATTAGTAACAACGTATGTATTATTATATTCAGGAACAAATAAAGGCTATATTATTATATTATAATTTCCAACCTAAACTCCAAACATTAGATTGACCTACACTCCAACATCAGATTGACTCCTATCCTATCCTGTGCTAGAGGTTTTTTTTAAAAAAAAAAAAAATTAACTATTGGAAAAATATAGTACTTAAAAGTGAAAACCGAGCAACCTCCTAAAAGCTCCTAACTTCCTGGTACTATATTTAAAAAGATTACTAGTGCTCCTATTGATGAAATAGTACTAAAAAAGTGAAAACTTAGTAACTCCTGTTAGCTCCCAACTTCCTGGTACTTTATTTAAAAAAAAAAACAGAGGACCACACTATTGTAGTAGTTTTTTTTTCTCTATGGTAAATTTTGACTGATCCCCAGTCCTTAAAATTAATGAAAAAAAAAAAAAATAAATAAATAAAAAAATAGCAAAAAATTGATTCGTTATGTTTAACTAATTACAACAGAATAAATTCATCAGAGAAGTGTAATTAAAATGAAATCATATTTATTTTAAAAAAAATATACAACTAATTGGAACATGAATTTATTTCAGTTTTTTGAACATCAAAAAATTAGTCACTATTTAAAATTTTAGTTTAATTACTCTTATCTCAATTTAATTTATTGATTAACTAAAAGTTAGATGAAGAGATTACCTTTTTAAAAGCTAGGAGAAATAGAAATTACATTAAAGTCTCTAAAAATACCACTTTCAAATCCCTATTCTTTATCAAGATTAGGAAAGAAAATATAAAGCTGTATTTTATATATACTATATTATTATAAAGCTGAATTAGAGAAAAGCTTTGTAAAAATGAGTGATTTTAAAGTATAAATGATAGTGAAATAGACCTTAAATAAACTGTTCTGTGAAAATAGGTCAATGAAACGAGATAAATTATATCTTTCATAGAAAACAAAAAACAAACATACAAATAAAATTAGACACACTCAAATATTGCTTTGCTTTTGAAAAGGATATTTCCTTTACAAAGGATATTTTCAGTCCTCCCACTGAATTCGGAGAAACGAAAATAAAAGCTTTTCTATGATTTCATTTGTTAAATAGATAAAAATGTTAAATTAAGAGAATAAGAATTAGAAAAAGAAATAAAATTGAATTTTTTATAAACTTAAGAAGACAAAAAAAGACGAGGAAATAAATCAAAACCAATGGTGTTCATACTCATAGTAGTTAATACCAAAAAGATCAATAAGTTTGCAAGATAGAATATAAAGTAAATACTTAAAGACATGTAGTAAGCCATCAAAAGAAAAACCCTACTGGAAATCACAGTAGACCTCGTTTAGAAAGAAGTCCAAGTACCACAAGCATTTTCAAATATTTTATTGTAATATTTGACAAACTGAAATAAGCTTAGTTAATGTTGCTGCTTTAAGTAAATATCATGCTGTTCAACATACCTGAACATGCATCCAGTAATAGGAGAAAAATATCGGAATTCACATCCTTCTAGAAGGTTTTTCACTCAAAGCCTATTTAGATTTGATGACTCCCATACCAATAATAATAATAATATAGTATTGGTATGATAACCAGCAGAAGTATGTAAGAAAATTAAGAGTTTAAATTAGCTCAAGAAATTGCATAGAAGTGGAGATGGCCACACTTCTTCTACATATTTATACACCCCAAGTTGTATGCATTTATGGTGATTATAGCACACAATTGAAATCACTCTAGTGATCTCTAGAGAAAACCTACTTTTCTGTCAATACTCTATTCAAGGACTATATAATTTTATCAGGTTCATCAAACTAACGGTTTATGATAATAATTTTTTTTAATTGTAGTTACTTAGTATAAATTAATAGTTAAATCTCGAAAATGAAATAAAACTGAATAAGTATTTATACTTACTATAAGACAAATCAACATATCAATTATTTATATCAGCAATAATCCCTTCTATAATCACCTTTGTTTGGTGACATGGTTTGCCTATACTTTATAATATAGTGTTAATAGTCCAGTAAAATTGTCGTAAAAATGGGGGGACTACCTTGCATCGAATAAGGTAGTTTTGATTTTTTTGGTATGTTGTATACGACAGATGGCTAATAATAAATCTAAGTGTTTGGATTGGTTTCTGTATACCCAATACTTGCCAAGATACAGTAGTTCAAATTTGACTATGTAAGTATGTATGCAAATTTTAGAAGTAGGGTTGGTAAAGTTATGTCGCTTTATATATTTACAAGCCCAAAATGGGTTTATTTTTATATTAAAAAAATTAGAATTAAGTAAATTAATTGATATAAGTTGTTATATCTATTTTGAAGACCAACAAATGAAAACAAACATTTACTTTTATTGGAATAAATGCCTTGGCTTAGCAATAACAAATAATTTGAAGGTGTGTTATCGGGGCACTACTAAATTATATAAATGGTCATTTATCACAGAAATACAGGATTTACCCAATTACTAAATCATTTCATAATATATTGTAAGAATCTAATATTTATGTATATGAGCATTCCTGTACGGATCCACATACATATCCATTGTTATAAAATGAATAAATTCTGGTAGAGACATTTTTTAAAAGGCTGGAAGGGAATAACAACGGTATGAAAGAGATCTCAAAAGTTTTTTGTCTAAGTTATATCCCTTTTTATCTATTTTTTTTGTGTATAGATTAGGAAAGCTACTAAGTGACGTTAGGACTAGAACTTCTGAGGAACACATAGATATGCGACCCTCCAATCTCCCCAGAGTCAAAAAGAACTGCATAACCGGTATTCTGATCACCTACCATTTCCAAATAAATATTTCAAATTCATTTTTACGTTTTTGGTAGTATTCATACTATGGAAAATTTTAATTTTAATTTAAATCAAATTATAATTATTATTATTACATACAGAGAAAAATAGACTCCAGCGCCGGGATTATGTACCAGGTTCAGGTACTAATTGGGTACTTTATAATTATAAGCGTTATTTCTCGGTCTAGTTCTATGTCATTAATGTTGACTTCTAAGATTTGTGGAAAAATGAAAGCTTAAATTCGGGACA
>KZ652424.1:75719-89066 GCA_001010745.2 Gerris buenoi | reverse complement strand
AAAATTTGGAGAAGATTGAATGACGGGAAGTGGTTCAAAATTGGGGTAATAGCTGTGCGATGAAACTTACAAAGCAAAGTAATATTAGACCAGTAAAAAGAATAGAGATGAAATGAAATTTAAATAATTAAATATATAAACAAGATAGCAATAAAAAAAAGCTATATGATACAATTAAAGTTATCTTGTATCTAAGGTTCTTTACCTCAGCTCTCCTAATATTCGTTCTTAATTCATCCATTCTAGTTTCTATATCAGGACCATTAGGGTCATTAGGATCAGTCTGAAAATATACAAAAACAACAAAATTATTATTCAGCCAGATTAAATGTTTATACTAGTGATTATTACCTTTTCTAAATTGATGTTAATATTTTTGAGAATTATATTTTAAGAGGTAGCAAATATTGAATAATCTAACAAGTTTATATATTGTTCTGAAGAAAAAAGTAGAAAGAAAGTAACTCGAACATTCGACTTTCAAAGTAATTTACCAACTGCAAAATTAATATCGAAGGACATCATGGTCCACTGGAACTACTACATGCATAAAAAACTGATTGTCAATCTATACCCAGAGCCTTATAAATATAGCAACATTGTGGACACTGCATAAAAATACTCTCCATGATTTCGTATTATTTGATAACCAGCCTCCAACCACTTGTCTGCTGACTGACAGAGAGCAACTTCATATTACAAATACCTCCAATAAATGGGAGGGGGGAGGGGGGATTTTCAAAAATCATCTTACACCCTCCACCTTCAGTACAATCCTGGTAATGGACTAGAGGTACCACCTAGGACAATCATGAATTATTATATATTCAATAAAATGCAATGTTTTCTATCAAGAAACCTCGATATTTTCCCCTAATTTTAATTTTGTATTAAAAAATAGCTGAGTCTTAGAAAAAATTAAAAGCTGTTTAATTTTTCCAAGCCCATATTGTACATTAAAAATAATATCCAGTTTGCTTTATAGTGTTACATACTATGAAAAAATTTGCCACTTATCCAATGCAAATCTCCAATCGACACACATCATGTTGAGGCTTAAATTGTAGAGACAGCAAATGCCCAATGTAAATGAGAATGACCCTCATATAAACTGGTACACAAAGTTTTACAATAACAAAGTTGGTAAAATAATTATCAAAATGGTTACCTTTTGTCCGGATTCCCTGAGTTGGGCGTAAGACTGGAGTCTAAGTTGGTACTCGTGTATGTTAGCCGTTTCCCTAGCAATGCGGGCAGCCCATCTTGAAGCCTCTCTAGCAAGCGTAGCAGCAGCAGAAGTATGGTCAGCAGTCACGTGATCAACTGTATCGCCATCACATGGTTCAAATGTGTACTGGACATGCTGCTTTAAAACTGGGTACGTCAGGTAGACACATTGTAAATTGTATTCCCTTGTTAACTGTTAACAAGAAAATGAATGGTTTCAATTATTAAAGATTTAAGCAAGAGGCAAGAGTTTTTCGGTGAAGATAGCTTCTATCTCCAAATATCCTTTCTATCCTTAGCTAGAAAAAGGAATTATTGCAGCAGAACATAGGGCAAGCCAAAGCCCACACTGGGCAGTAGAGCTACGCTAAATAAAGAAAATACTATAAAACCTTGACTTATGAATTAAAATCAATTTATTTTTTAAGTCAGATTTTCCCCTTATCAGGGCTTGTAGCAGATTTTCCTCAAAATTAAGTGACTTTAGTGACAATTTTTTTCAAAATAAGTGACTTTTAAGTGACCTGTTTTCCCCAAATAAGTGACTTAATTTTAAGTAAAAAAAAAATATATATATATTTTAGTTACTTTTGGTTGTTTAGCACTGTTTAACAAATGCAATTATAAAAATTTTAGAACGGATTTTAGATAATTTGATTTTGTGTACCGTAACTGTACAAAAAAATAGCAATCAGGAGGGATTTCGGAATAAAATATTTTAAAAAAGAAAAGAAAAAAGCCCTCTCCATCCTCCCCTACCTTTTTCTGTTCTTTTAGCGAATTTTCAAAGAAAATTAAGCTATTGCAATGGCTTCAAAATTTTTGTAATGCAAATTTTTGATTTTTTTTTTTTTTTTTCAAGGAAATCTGTTTTAGACCATTCTGAATCGATTCCTAAAATATAACTTTTTTTTTTTTTATGTGTCACTCCAGACGATATCTTCCCTTAGAATGCATTTAAAAAATTTCAAAAAAATTTGAACATGTCAATAATATTATAATATCAAAATAAAGGATGAGTTTCTTTGGTCAAATTTTGACCATTTAGGGTCAAAAATAGCATAAAGTTTTTTCTAATTTACCCCACTTTTATATGAAAATATGATAAAAGTGTACATAACAAAAATTACTGTACTCTTAAAGAGCTTTCCAAAGACATGCATCTTGAAGGGTAAGTACTATTTTGACTTTTGTACCCCGTACCCCTGTGTACAATTTTTTTTTCATCCATCCAAATTCTAAACCAAAATTTTCCTATATATATCATAAGCCAATAATACGCAGATTTCTTTGAAAATTCGCTCATTAAGTCATGGTGCATGACTGAACTTTCTTAATAATATAGATAGATATATAAAGAAATAAAACAACAATTTGGCTTATTTGAGATCAACTAGTATGATGAGCTTACAAAATCCCTTTTGAAAAACAGTTGAAATTTATTTTGTATTTAAAAAACTACAAAAAATTATCCTTGTAAGCCCAAATAAGTGACTTTCAGTGACTTTTTTTTTTTTTTTTAAATAAGTAACAAAGAAGTGACTCTCGTCAAAATAAGTGACTTTCAGTGACTCACTACAAGCCCTGCCTTATTAATTAATTACCACAGAAAAATATGTTAAAAATATAAAAAAAATTGGGTACCTCGGAACTTTTCCTCACTTCAGAGGCAACTAAAATGGCCTCTCTGGATGGGTGACCGTTCTGAACTAACTGATTTATTATCATTCTTCAAAAAAAAACTTATTTTTAATACCATTTATATATTTTTGTATCTCGTGTTAAAGGTTAAAAAGAAATTAAAGACATTATTATTACAAAGAGGGAAAGTATTGTTAAGGTGTAAAAAGTTTTCACAAAAAATTACGGGAGAAAAATAAAGTAAAAGTAGAACATTAAACTTCATTGAATAAATTTATGGACATCCTTGTCGCATTATTTGGCATGCCTCCAGGGTATACACCTCAGATGTATAAACAGGGTTAATAAAGTAGAAAACACATTAATATAGTTTACCACATATAACTACTACAAAGTCAGAAAATCCACCTCATACTAAAGATAGATTTTTAAATTTAAATTTTCTATACAAATAAAAAAGAGCTGGGTCAATTTTAAATAGCAATGGCAAAAGGCTGACAATGGGCACCAATGAATAAATGAAATAATAAAAGTTTATTTAAAAAATATACAGAAAGGGGGATATGAAGCTGGCCTCTTGGGTTTCAACATGTTATTAATTAAATTACTTTTTTAAAAAAAAGAAAAAAAAGCAATAACTTAAATATTCAGACTTTTACCAAAAAATTCTCCGAGGCAAAAATATTTTTTTTAAAAATGTAATTGACTGCTTTAATTAAATTTGGTATTTATTTTATATCTGCTCTATATCACATTTCTATAAACAAATTTAAAAGTTATGCCATTTTTAACATTTAGGATTTAGAGAAGAGAAACACAACTATCTTTAGTATAAATGGGCTATATATTTTATTATCTTCACCATAACAAAATGCAATCGATAAGATTTAAAACCTATCGATCACTTTCTTATAGGTAATTTTATAAAACATTTTGCAAAAAATTATTCGATAAAATGCCTTGTGGTTAGGAGGTGAAATTATAAGGAGGTGAGTTTTCCGTTTCTCTGATAAATATTATAACCACATTCGGTTTAACACTATGTGATTTGAAAAATATAACACCATCATTTCCCTCTACAAATTATAGGTTTAAATGTTTCAGCCTTCCATATTTCATGTCGAAATAAGCATACTATATGTAATTTTATTTTATATTTTTCTTTAAATAAGTCACATAATTCCTGATTTTCTTTCATTATTTCTTACCTATTTCCATTAAGAAGTTATAAACCATGCTCAATCTCAAATAAGTTAAAGAGGTGTTGAAGGTCAAAGGAACAAGTGAGCCTACGCATTGTGCCGAGATAGTGATCTTAGACAATTCCACCTTTGCTTTGCGTAAATGTTGTACTAAGCTTTTAAAGTCGATTTCATTCGCATATATATACATACATACAATCATATACCTAATGTACATTAAGAGAGATTCTGATAATTAGTTAATTCACAATATGAGGCTCAAGTAGGGCGTTTTGGGTGATACATTTTTCTATACAATATACTTAGACTAAAATCTAAAATATTGAGCTGTTTAGAAAATAAAGCTTCTACTAAAGAAACATTGTTTTTTTGTGTTATCCCCCCCCCTCCCCCCACTCCTACCAGGTGCTTTTTTGCATATGAGGGGTGCAACCCTGTTACTTTTATGGGGTATTCAGATTTCCCACATCTGTCTAGTGCACAAAAGGCTAAAAAAAAACACGTGTTAGGTTGATTATCTCATTATTTATTGTTCTATGTACATAATTTATAAACACTTTTTCGACCTTTATCAAAAAAGATGATAAGAAGATATTGTTATGTCATTACAGTTTTAAGGAAAAACAATCAGTCTAGTACATATTAGTGTATTAGACGCTGCTTTGCTACCGGCCACTATAAAAATATGTCCCTGTTTGAAAAGTCAAGTCAAGTCCTTGCAATCGACTAGTAGGCCAGTCAATAAAGGATTTTATTCACAACTAATTAGGGAAAAGCTGGATTTTTTCCATATGATAGACCATGATAAGAGGTATATTTTCTCAAAAGTACCCACTCCTCCCCCTTGTGCTTCCCCTACTACTAGTTTGTTTATTGTTCATTTATTCAGTCTATGGGGCATTGTAAACGTGCTTGACTCAATAAATTCTTGGAGAATAACTTAAATCCGAACGTCCCAACAAATAGGCCAGTCCCTAAGAAGCTGGAATACACAAGCCTCCTGGATTGTGTTGGCAAACGGTGACTTCTCTGGCTTTATGGATAATGCTGAATGAGAAAAGTAAATATAACGGAGTGTTTTCACACTTTGAGGTTTGGCTTGGTGCCACCCAGTGGCAAGTTATTGACTTTATAAGAATAATAGGGGAATCCCTGCTCCAACGATATCCAACAGTCTTATTTTTTAACGCAGAAAGGGCATATTTTCCCATTTCTGGCACCGATATATAACTGTTCTAATCCAGAGATAACATAATTTCTGTTTTAAACATAGCTTAGATAAACCAAGTCAAGGCCTCATCCAAGGTCAGAATGCACATTTGAATGTCTCAATTCATAAATACTTAGGTGCAGACGATCATAAAATAAAGAACACTTTTAGATTCTGTATGATACAATGTTCCCTCAAGCTACTTGATTTATTTAATACCTCACAGATTTAGACGGTAGAACGTGGCTCAATACACATACATTTTGATTTTTATATCAATTACAGAATTTAGAACTTTCTCGGTCTGATCAAGAAAACTTTACCTATTAGTGAAGGTTAATCAAAAAGCCAAATTTTAACCTTTATCCATTTTTACCAAAGGGCAACAGTTTTATGATTTATTAAAAATATATTTTATAAACAACCTAAGGGCCTGATGTTTTGTAATACATATGCCCTAGGTGATTTGTTTCTTCAAGGGATCGTTACAAAGCATGAATATATTTTATTCAACCGCACTTTTTTTAAGTTACTTGGTTATAAATTTAAAATTTAATATTAAGTATGCTGTGATAAAATAACAGAAATTAAAAAAAAAAAATAGTCTGCCAATTAGTGTGGCACATATCTTTCTCTTCTTCAATGGTTATGTTACAACATGCTTTAACATCTCCTTTAACTTTTTTTTTAACATCTTTAGCATTTTCTTTAATAGTTATGCTATAACTATAATGGTTACGCATACAACCTATTGTTGTATAATTTATTTAATTTTTCTCCCCTTCATTTTAAATCTCCCAAAATTGTTTAAAAGTAAACTTAGAAAATTTAATGATCAAAGACGGCTGAAATTATTATTCCCATCTGAATGCTACTTTCAACACAACATTAAAATTTCTTAAAAATCAGATTAGTACATGTTAAGTTCTAGGTCTTCTGGTGGTGACCGCGTCTCGAAGGGTGTGTGTCCCGACGTTTCGCTCCTACTGCTAGAAGCATCTTCAGGGGGTGTTTATGGTGTCCTAGGTTTAAGACAGGTGTGAACTGGAGGTTTGGTTGAGGAAACGGTCGTTTTATTCCTCCTTGGCCTTAGGTCATATCTGGTGGTGATTGCGTCAGATGGTTACATCACCACCAATCATCACAACCAAGACAAAATTAGAGAACACCGCCGGCAACCAGACCACCTGAACTCAGTCGACAGAGTGACCTGGAACCAATCTTTCTTCACACTTGAGAAAGTCACTCGCAGCAAACAACAGAAGTTGGGCAAACTCCAGAAAACCACGACGAAGGACTCTCTGGACTCTAGACAGGTTATTGTTAACTTGACTGACATGACTTTGGACCCAGCAGCAGAAGAGGCCTTAAAGAAAGGATTCAACTTCACTATTGCACCTAAGAAGATTCCGGTAGAAAGTATTATCTGTGGGGTCCGTGCTTGTATGGATTACCCAAGATCCATAAGAAAGGAAATCCCATGAGGCCGATTGTCAGCGCAAAAGAGTCAGTAACGCACAAAGTAGCCAGGTACCTGGCCGACGAGCTTCTCCCTCACACTGGTAAGGCTCCAAGCTACGTCAGAAACTCCGGCCACTTAGTTAAAAAGTCAAAGTCTCTTACTCTCCACACCGGTGACTTACTTGTTAGCTTCGACGTAGTTTCGCTGTTCACCAAATTCCCCATAGCAGATACCATCACGCTGATAAGGAGTAAGCTCCCAGAGGATAAGAGACAAGCGGAATAGTCTGCCTGAGGTCTACCTATTTCCTGTTTGACGGAGACTACTACATAAAAATGACGGATCACCGATGGGAAGTCCCTTGTCCCTGGTAGCGGCCAATTTATTTATGGAGGATTTTGAAGAAAGAGCTCTCGCATCGGCACCCCTGAAACCCCAGTTATGGTGGAGATACGTGGACGATGTATTCCTTGTTTGGAGGAATGGACGCGAAAACCTTGAATATTTCCTGGACCACATGAACTCCATCCACCAGAACATCAAATTCACGATGGAAGTGGAAAACAATGGACAACTTCCCTTTCTGGGCGTTTTAATTACCAAAACAGAAGATGGAACACAAGGACATAAGGTCTATAGGAAACCCACACACACCGAACGGTACCTTAACGCTGCCTCCCATCATCACCCGTCGCAGAAAACTGAGTTATAAACTCTCTAGTTTCTAGAGGCTTGAGAGTGTGTGACGAGACCTCTTGGAAAGAAGAAAAAGAAATCTTCACCTAGTGCTCTCCAAAAATGGTTTTCATCGAGCAGAAATTAAAAGAGTCGTCCGCCGGAATGAAACTCCAAGAGCTGCAAGGGAGTCTCCAGACTAACCCCTAAGGAAAGCGTACCTCCCCTACATCAAAGGCACAACCGACAGAATAGCTAGGGCTAGGGTCCTGCATAAACATCAAGTCGGAACAACCTTTACCAGTGGAACGACTACCAAGAGGATCCTGGGCTCAGTGAAGGTCGGTTTTCCCTTCAAAACCGAGGGAGTGTACCAGATTCCTTGCAGCTATGAGAAGCCTTACATCGGGCAAACGGGTCGACTGGTATGTACTCATTTACAGGAGCACATAAGGGCAGTTAAAAATGACGATACAAGTCTGCCGTGCCACGGCATTCCAGTGAGTCCGGTCATCTCATCAGGTCCGAAGGCACCAAAGTCTTAGCCTCAGTGACAGGAAACCACAATCGAATAGTAAAAGAGGCGCTATTGAAATCGAAAAGCACCCTCACAACTTTAATAGAGAAGTCGGATTCAGACTTTCGAAGACCTGGAAACCCCTCATCAATACCCTGACTACAGGTCAACGTCAACACCCGGACAAGCCTAAGGCTCGGAATTCTCCCACCGTCAACAGGATGACACATTACCGGCTGACGTAACATCTGACGCAATCTCCACCAGATATGACCTAAGACAAAAGAAGAATAAAACGACCGTTTCCTCCAGTTCACACCTTGGACACCATGAACACCCCTGAAGATGCTTCTAGCAGTAGGAGCGAAACGTCGGGACACACCCTGCGAGACGCGGCCACCACCGGAAGACCTAGAACTTCATTATAAATGCAACCGCGGAAGCCTATGAACATTGGTAGTACATGTAAAGTTATAGGTGATAATTGAAACGACTTTGTGCGAATTTGGAAGAGATACCAATAGGCGCAGAACAAGGTTGAAATTTATATGTAAGCAACAATGGGCTATTTTTGACCTACCATCTAAATTTCATTCAAATTGGACGAGAGCTGTTTTTAAGATCATTTGTTGATTCGCACTTACTCAGACTTATGTCAGAAACGGATTCTTAGTCCAGTCAAATTAGAAAATATCCCAAAGTTTTGGAAAGTGGCTTAAAATGTTCGTATGACTTTCCTGTCTAACATACTAAAAGTCCCCGAGGGTGAGGGGGGAGCTCGCCCCCCCGGGGGGGCAATAGGTGCTTTATTTTGCTTTTTACCAAATATCTTTAAAAGTATTGACATTAGGCGAATTATGGTTATGTAAAAATTTGTTCTGCATTAAATTTCCAATAAAAATAGTCCTTTAAACTTTTTTTCTATCACCAACCGTTTTCATTTCTCTATTTACCCCCCAATTCCTAGACCACTCCTTAAGGCCCCTCCCCCAATTTTTTTTGAAATATGTGAAAAACTGAAAAAAAATTCAGTTGTTGCAAGCCTTGCTCGATGTTAATTTTTTCTACTAGTTTTTGAGTGCAATAAATTTACAACCATTTAAGTGTAACGGCAACTCTGTACGTCCAATAGTTCCAGAGGTGTGGCACTTTAAAAATTGATTTTTTTTTTTCCAAAAAATAGAAATTTTAAGTACTGCTCTCGTATTGGGGGGAATATGGGCGTAAAATAGTTAACCTATGAGAAAAGTCATAAGGAACGAAGTTGTTGTAAAGATAATTGGCTTCTTTTTACGTCCAATTACAATTCTGTACGTCAAATAGTTACCGAGATATAAGACTTCAAAAATTGGCAATGTTTTCCAAAAAATGGAAAATTTAGGTATTGCTCTCGTTTCGGGGCGAATATCGGCACCAAACCTTTACCCTACAAGAAAACTTATAACAAATTAAGTTGTAGTAAATTTAATTGGCTTTTATTTAAGCTAAAAATGAAGTCTGTAGGCAAAATAGTTTTGTTGCAATTGTAAAAAAACGAAAAAAATAAAAATTGTATTTTATAAAAATGAACGTAAACCACTTTAGTCCCCTAATCCTACTTTATTTTTTATTACATAATTTTGAGCGCTTATAACTCAAAAACGGTCGGAGATAGAAAAAAAGGTTTAAAGGACAATTTTTATTGGAAATTTAATGAAGAACAAATTTTTTCCCCATTCTTTTACCTATAAATAAATAAAAATGTACAAATTATTATGGCAATAAATATTAAATACCTTCAAATGAAAAAAGCCAATAAAAAAAAACATATTTTGATTAAACAAATTCAATAGAAGTTTTTAAAACTCTAATAACATTGACAAAGGTTTGAACCATTCCTTTGCTTTTGAGGATACATTTAGTTTTATGATAATGTAAAGGAAAGATAGGTCGTGTCTAAAAGGTTAGGACAAATCGAGCTCCACATGTAGATCAAATAAAGGGAGAGTATTGTAAGTAAGAGTAGAAAAGCTACATTCAATAGCCCTTCTCACTTTGGGGAACTAGGGATCCTTTACAACCAATCAGGGTTCTTTTAGTTTACATCTACTCAGTAAACTGATATTCTTATCTTATTCAAATATTCAATTCTAACCCTTTTTTAAAATTGTGTGATATATATATTTTTTTTTTTTTTTTTAGGGAAAACATCTACTAGTTCGTATATTTTATAATTTTTCTCTAAAAACTCGTAAAACTCTCTAAAAGAACGTTGAAAATATAAAACAATAAAGTCACTTTGTTTTAAAGTCCGAAATACAGACGTATAAAATATTATTTTCTCCTAAAAGCAAAAAAAAAAAAAAAAAAAAGGAGAGTATTGTAAGTAAGAGTAGAAAAGCTACATTCAATAGCCCTTCTCACTTTGGGGAACTAGGGATCCTTTACAACCAATCAGGGTCCACATGAACTCCATCCACCAGAACATCAAATTCACGATGGAAGTGGAAAACAATGGACAACTTCCCTTTCTGGGCGTTTTAATTACCAAAACAGAAGATGGAACACAAGGACATAAGGTCNAAAAAGCTTACTTTGAACTATCCTATGGGTCTGACATTCTCAAAACACATAAACAAACTTCTGATGAAGTATTTTTTTGCCACTGAACCGGAAAACAATCATATATATAAATACACAGGATTTTGAGTGGAAAAAGAACAAAGATACTCATTCTCCTGTAATACTGTGTGCAAATAGAAGCTTTTCGGATGGAATTATTCCTGAAATAAACCTTTTTTGTAGAAATGAAAATTATAAGTTTAATTGTATGGGGTTTTATCAATTTAATAGTTGAAAAAATAAAGAATTTGCTCTTTTATTTGTAATTTACAGGTTCTAAGATCGTTATTCAGAATAAATTCTAGCTATAAAATATTGATGATATTTTAGTTATTAAAATTTTAAAACGTATTTCGTTCTAATACTTGATTAGATTTTAAATGAAAGTCCAAGTTGTAGAGATGGTGCTGGATCAAAGGCTTTCACTAGAGAACTTAAAAACATCTTTTGTTCTTAGTTTGCAATTAACGCAGAATAAATAATATCACTGACTATGCTCAGGCCCTCTGGGCAAAAGCTCTGCCGATTTAATAATTTTATTTTACTAATTCGTTTTCTTGTTACTTGTTATTAATCTAAACTCCAGAAAATAGGTTTTACCACACCAGATCTAAAAAAAACCATCAGTGATCACGATCACTAATTCACAATTTTTCGCAGAAGCAATAATATCACTCAGGCTCTTGTAAAAAAGGTATGCTTTTAATAATTTTATGTCAAACTTTTTTCAAAGCTGAACTACAGAATACAGTTTAAAATGTGTGTCATCCATAGCAGCTACCTGAATATGAGATGTAATACATATATTGCATACGAGATGCAATACAAATTTTGATTTTAGCCGTACGGAGTAGGTGGTGGTAGTTCAAAGTGATCTAAAGCAAATGCGAACCAGAAGCATTTCAATCAATACTCAGTAGGAGAGGAGATTAATAATTCCTCTTACTTGGACATTGCCCATTGTTTAAATTAGTCCTTTTTTAGCATCTGGATTTAGAACAAAAACAAAAATAATTTGTATTTTTGTTTGTCTGAGTACCATACGTTCTTGTTATTACATACTATAATTTACTCGTTATAAATATCAAAGGGTTACGAAGTAGGGATTGGTGAGTAAATCTAGAACCTATAAGATATTATGGCTTAAGGTATTAACCATAAGATATTATGGATAATGATTAATTTAAGTTTAAAAGTACCTGTGCTTGACGCTCTTTGATTCTGCTAAATGAAGTTTGCGTGGCTGTACAAGTGAGTAGTTCCGTCCTGGCTATAAGATTCAGATATTCGGAGACTTTGTCGTAAACGTGGGATTCCATCATCTGTAACACATAAAAAAAACAAAAGCATTATCGACTGTGACTGTTATAATAAGCAGTGCAAATAAGGCGCAAAAAACGCTTTTGTATCTTAATTATAGAAGTTCAATACAGGTCAATGGGATGCTTACCTGTGATAAGTACCTATAGATAATCTGAAGGCTTGAATGTTTAATGGCTTGGAATAGGTATGTCAAGTGTTTGAAGTTGCTTCACTGCTATAATCAAGCAAAAAGCATTTCGGGTCTAACTTAAGCACCCTCAATCCAGTAATTAGAGGCGGGTAGTAACAGCCATTTAGAGGTAACAGGCTACAACGGTTATGTTAATGAGTTGTAACAGATTCCTATAACTCATCCTTTCTTTTGATATTATTGACATTTTAAAATTTGTTTCAAATTTTTAAGTGCATCCTAACGGGAGATATCGTCTGGAGTGACACATATATACATACAGACATAAAAAAAGTGTTACATTTTAGGAATCGATTCAGAATGGTCAGAAACGGGTTTCCATGAAAAAATTTTCATTACAAAAATTTTTAAGTCATTGCAATAGCTTAATTTTCTTCGAATATTCGCTAAAAATTAGAGTTTGCCTTATCACGTTATTTAATTAAAGACGAACTGTTTTGATAAAAGTTATTCGATATCCAAGGTATCATGGCAGGATATATGTTCATTAACAGAAAAGGTTATCCTCTAATAACAGGTTATTTTTAACTGTTGTGTTCTTTTCGACACACCTCTAGTAATTCATAGACCCTAATTTAGCTATTAACATCGTGAAAAAGGAAGAGATATGTAAAAATGCACGCCGCTGTCGGAAATCCAACTGAGCACTCACGGTCCAGAAATCTACCAATTGAGTTACGAGGAGGCACAGGAAATATCTTATTTCACTAATAATTAGGATTAGTAAATTGATTAGGATAGGTGAAAGTCATTCATTAATGAGTAATCTGCGCTGATTCTGAATACCCTGCATGTTAATATGATTAAGATGGTACACAGGGATACGGTTTGAAAAAACCGTATCCCTGTTTAAATGTTCGGGGTACAAAAGTCAATATAGTAAATACCCTTCAAGATGCATGTTGTTGGAAAGCTCTTTAAGAGTACAGTAATTGTTGTTACTTTTTTTCCATATAAGAGGTTAAAATGGAATAAACAGGCCAAGTGTATAGCCAGCACACAGCAAGGGTCCAAAGGCAACACTGTATATTTTTTAAGTAGTACCCTATTGGTGGTGTTTTTTAAATTTCTAAAAAGCTTACTTTGAACTATCCTATGGGTCTGATATTCTCAAAACACATAAACAAACTTCTGATGAAGTATTTTTTTGCCACTGAACCGGAAAACAATCATATATATAAATACATCGAAAAGACCATAATTATAAAAAAACGTATTTTGTCAATAAAAAATAAAATAATATTTTTTCGAAATTTCCAAAAAGTGGTATCTTTACTTTTGGTCGAAGAATGTTCAGGA
>KZ652424.1:11500-53540 GCA_001010745.2 Gerris buenoi | reverse complement strand
AGTAGAGAGGACACAAAGTTAAATATATATATATATAGTATATTTCATCGACAAAAATCCAGGCCAAAGTAGCAATCGTGCTGGAATAGTTATCACATCCTGATTAAATTCACTAAATTAAATCCCATTGGCACAAATTCGGGCCAAGCCAAATCGAGCTAGCAATCGGGTCGGTCGTGTTTTAACATCCTAATTCAATTTCATCGGCAAAAATCTGGGCCAGCCGGCAAACAGGATATTAGAATTAGGAATTAGAATTCAATCGGAAAAAACCGGGCCCAGCCAGGATCGGCCATAGACAGATTTAGTATATATGCCACCTAATTTAATCTAATGTAGTTGTATACCTAATTCTTTTTTTAAAAATCGTGGCCAGTCTTGTCTAATTTAATTTCATAGGAAATATTTTGCGGATCCAAGTTATGTAATAATTTCCCTACTCCCTTAAACTACAATGCTCGGGAGTAAAAATCAATCTTTTAGGGTGCAATCACTTACTTTACTCCCTTAGTGCGTAAATAAACTATTCATTAAGGTAGGGAAACTTCTTCCAAAAAAAAGATAAATTTCTGAAAACTAAATCTTCTATAATTTTATAATATAAAGAAATATTTTATACAGGGTGTTTGGTCGAAGATGTAACAAACGAAGAGGGCAGATGCTACCCATCATTTGCAACAAATAACACTATATATACCATGGGTCAATTCTCAATAGTTTCGTCACAATATTTTTTTTGTAATTTTCCAAGGTACGCGCACTCTTACAAACAGTTAATAAGTTAAATAGATAGATACTTTACTTTAGTAGACAATTTGATCTATGAAGGATATGAAACAGTAGATCAATGTACTAAGTCAGTAAGTAATTATTATAATATAACTAATATCAAAGTTATAAAGCAGTTCCACTTTACCTTACTCAAAACTTGGCTTTTACACAAGCAAGTTAGGACTGCATTCAGTTTTCTCTTACATTATACCTTGGCTTGAATATGCCCCTAAATTTCTACTTCTTACGTACAGCTAGACATCTAGAGGGAAACTTCATCACTAATTAGATCTAATAATAACCTTTNTACAAAAAAATATTGTGGCGAAACTATTGAGAATTGACCCATGGTATATATAGTGTTTTTTTGTTGCAAATGATGGGTAGAATCTGCCCTCTTCGTTTGTTACATCTTCGACCAAATACCCTGTATATTGTTACTTAATGCAAGAATTATCCAACATCTATATGATTTATATAAGTGGCTACCCCACACATATATATTTAATTTATTTATATATGAATATTGATAATCATGGCTAGGATAAATATATCTAAATTAATACCTAAATTCCCTCTTCATTAAGACTTAGTTATAATAAATGGGCACTAGAAAACGTAATATATAATGAAATTACGGTAAATAAGGATAATTTCGCCCTTTTAGGTATTATATTCTCAGGGGAAAATTTATGAGTCAAAGGGATATAATTCCAAGAAATTAGTTCTGGGCTTGTTAGGAGGGTTATTGGGTTTTGTCGAGGGGTAATTCTTTCAAAGGCTCTAGTCGAAGCATTAGTTAGTTAGAGAGGCTTTAGCTCTTATCTTGCTATAGAAATGAAATGAAAGCGTTGTCTCAGCTCTCAGGCTCTCAGCAAGGTAAGTTAGTTTGATGGCTCTTTACAAACAAGTCAGTTTTATTCTTTGTTATTCATACTGGCTGCTCTCATCAAGTTAATTGATGCTTGGAGTTCTAGAAAAAGTATCCTTTGTATCCTTGTCGAACTAATAAATTCAAAACCAAAAGTTATTAAAAATAATTGTTAAAACAAAAAATACTCTTGTTTGGGTTTAATAAGCGGATATGACCCCTTTGATGAAGTGATTAGCAGGACTACCTTAAATAAAATAGTGACTGTTTCATTTATAGACAAATAGATAGGGATCAAACTTAAATAAGAGTATAAGGGGTTAAGAGTAATCGTAGTTCTAAGGCATAGGTCACTTCTCCTCTAGGCCAGGCGAAGGTCTTCATTGCAGCTGTGCAGCAATGTATAATAGGGTCAAATCAAAGAGTTCATTAAACTAAAAGAAACTGTACTTATAATTTAAAATAGAAAAAGGTATGGTAAATTTGAAAAAGTAATTTTTAAGAACTCTGGAGCGAATTTAAAAAAGCGTTTTTTTTTTAGAACGAGGATATTTTTAAAGAAATACAAAACTTAATATGAACAGAATTAAATTGAAATAAAATTAATTAAGTAAGATAATAAGTTTTTATTTTATAATACCAACTTGAGAACTTAAATTTAACTAAAAGAGTTGAAATGAAAAGACAAACTATGTCTGAGACAAATTTATATGTTGCTATTTGTGGTTAGAGCAGTCTGCGCAAACAAAGAGCAATTCTATAGTATAGGGTAATCCAAGCGGCGTTGAGAGAGTCATCTTTACCTATCTTCACCACCTTAAATATAATTGTTATAAAGTTCTAAAACATTAGAAAATAAAAGCAGTAACTAACACACGTGTATATTGATTTCGTCACTTACAACTCAGAGATTTAACACCCGATAGTATTACTTGCATGCAATTAACCTGAAACTTTTGGAATAGCGCCAGTGTTTTCTCTGCATCTTCCCATTCATTAATTTCTTTTAACTTTTAGTACATTAAGTCACACAATTAATAACGAAATAAAAAAACTAGGGATTTTCACAATGAATTTTCTGTCATTGGAAACTCGTTCCCTTTATTAAATAGAATTTGAAAGACAAAAAAATCGAAATTTAAAAAAGAAAGGAAATTAGGGATATTGTTATTGAAAACGAAAATTGAAAGGCATTAATGAATAGAAATATACCTACACTGAAAATTTAGTTAAATTTGTTCATTAACATTCTTTTAAGAAACAATATATATTCATTTTAAGTTTAAAAAAAAAATCTACAATAGCAATGTCTTCAATAATGAATCATTTAATCTAATAAGTAAAAAAAAAAAAAAAATTATTAACTTCAGTATCACGATAATACATATGAATTTAGATATTAAAAGCCTAATAAATTCCATTTTCAAAATAATTTGAGAGATTTTTTCACAGACGACGATTTTGAATAACTTGAAAACCACGAAATTTTGTCTAAAAATTATTAATTACTTTCTGATTCTTATTGATTTATTTACAAGATTAAACTTGATTATTCAAAATCTGTTAGAGATGTTTACAAAGAAATTTATAAGTTACAAAGGTTGTAAAAGGAAAAAAGGAAGTGTATGCAATATTAAATATTTAAGAATTTGATGACCTCAAGAACCATCTACTGACCCTTTATACTAAATTATTTCTACCTTCGAGCCGATGCAGTGGCCTAGCAAGACCTTAAGCATCTTATACATTATGGCTTTCCTTATCTAATACACTTCTACCATTAATAGACTCCCTTCCAATGTTGCTTCTCCACTTTTTCCGAATTTATAAAATTTTAAATAAGATAGAATCAATTTTATAGCTTGAGATTTTCAAGAGAATCTATTCTTTATAACATCTTTCCACCAGAGGTGGCCTGTTCAATCTAAAGCAAGGTGTATTAAATAAAATAAATTAAACTTTACTTTTTCTTGCCGGAATGAACAAAAGTGTAAGAGTGATCTTTAATCTTAGTCCACGCTGGGACTCAATGTTGCACGTCATTGTTGACAATTTCAACTGCAATTTTAAATTCGTATAGAACGACTAAGTGCAATAGTCTTGCACTTTAAAATTAATTACTAATATCACATAACAACAATAATTATAATATTAATAATAAAATTAAGAATAATGATACGTACCGACGATTATTAATTTAAAAATTTATTTTGTAGTCCAGTGAAACACGGATTTAACCATATATCATTTTCTAGGAAAAATCTAGTTTTCGAGATATTGTTGCTCAAAAGCGAAATAGAGGAGTGAACAATTATTTTCGTTGATCATTTTTTACATTAATCAATGT
Organism: Gerris buenoi; assembly: GCA_001010745.2. Taxonomy (NCBI): domain Eukaryota; kingdom Metazoa; phylum Arthropoda; class Insecta; order Hemiptera; family Gerridae; genus Gerris; species Gerris buenoi. Next base: position 49,551 of record KZ652424.1, on the reverse strand, counting down.
ATATTAACTTAGATATTATAGGACATTTTTGTTCGAGTTTGTCAAGTTAATTTTTTAAAATAATGAACATTTACTTTAAACTAAAAGCACAAAATTATCCGTTTAATATTTTAATGCAACTTATTCCTACCACTTTAATGGAGATAATCGGTGAAATAAACGGTATATTATAAAAAATCAATTATTTTAATGTAGACAGGTTCCTTGTAAATATTTTATGCTTTAGGACATACTTTGTTTAATATTCTCATATGGAAATTTTATTGTAAATGTTGGGCACAATGTTATTAGAGAACTAAATATATTTATATTTAAATATCAGATGTAAAATATTTTTACTGACCGAAAAGTTTAAAAAAATAAATTGGATTAGAACCGTAAATCAATTTCAAAAACATTTATCTCTAAAAGAGCTTTATATTTAATTAAAACATAAAAATAAATTTTGCTGGATATGAGTTATGCATAGTTTATAAGGTGTATAATTTAATCCTTCTCGCAACTAACTATATGTAAAAGCTTGAGAGACAACTTTTACCACCCTCCAGCTTATAAGAAAAAACTTTATCCATCTATAATCCGTAATATTTAATTCGCTGTAATTAAATTCTAAATTTACCCATATATAAATGTTCGCATGGTAGCCAAATACGGTTTAAAGTTTACACTCTTTAATGTGGGGAAGAAATGTGGCAGGTTTTATTTTATTAAACCTGATACCCTAATGATGTAGACGTAGACTAATGATCAGGTGTTAGATGTTTCTTAAATTATTTAATAATAGTTATTCAAATAAAGAATTAATATGGAAACCATTTATATGAGTTAGTGATGAGTGATGAGATTATAGTAATGAACTAAGTTTTAATAACTAAGTTTCAAACGTTAAACAAAATAAATCATATCTGTTATTGAGCTAATAACAGATGGACCATTTTAAATTTACAGAATTTATTTTTTAAATAGTTCAATTACTAGATTTTTATAATTAAATAGGCTAAATTTTAAATTTTTGTAAAATTGAAACCGTCAAAATCGTTTTAGAGACATGTTTAGGATGGATTGTTAACAAATTAAAATGAGAAACTTTATTTTAAAAAAACCAACGATCTCTTAAACGCAGAGATTGATTTTCTTTTCTATCGCACTCGGTATTTTTTAATGAGAGAACTTTTTCCATCTCAAGGTTACTGGCGTGTAATAATCATTTGCAGAAAGGATTATTTTTAGAATAGGGTATGAGTTTGTAAGAACTGGGAATTTTTATCTGCTCTAAACATCCTCGTCTTATTTTCTGCGGTTCAAAAAGTCTTAACGGGCAGAGAGAAAGGGATAGGCTATATCGAATGTTAAAAGGGCGCATGAGCCCTAGATATAATCCCTTCAAGTACTATTATCTGGTCTATTTCAGACTCCGGTAGACTTGGTTCGGGGTCATTAGGTCTTTCTCTCTTGCCGTGCCTCCGTTCTCTGTTAGTAAATCATTTAATATTTCATCTTCATCTCCGTCTTTCTCAAGACAACCTAAGTTGTAAGTTGTAAAAGAAAAGTTGCTTAATCCCTCACTAACCCCATCCCTTCGAAATATCCCTTCACCCCGAGAAAAATTATAAAAGCTGGGGAAAGCTCCTGAACATGAAAAACTTGATCGGATTAACATAGAAAGATTTTTTTTTTTTTGCTAAATCCCACCTTTCTGATATCAAAGGTACAACAAAAAAAGGACAAAAATAAAAATTGGTCACCTTTTATAAAAAAAATATATATAAATAAATAAAATTCCTTAAATAAATGCTAAACAATAAAAATTCCCATCTATGGAAAAAGTGATAAAGCAAAAAAAAAAAAAAATAAATAAATAATCCAGAATCAACTCGATGTCTAAAAAAAATGCTGAACGACAAAATTATGGAAGATTTGCTGGTATATTAAAATTCATTAAAGCACGAAAAGATCTAGAATTACTTAATTCCACCACACATTTTTTTTCATTCGAAACCCAAACATTCTAGAGAGCACCTAACTTAGTTTGGTATATTCAATTAAGACTTCAAATAATGACCCTAATGAGGTAGCTCTTTTACAGGTAACTCCTTATTCCTTATCTTAAGTGAGTTAAATTATTGTAAGTATTCCCCTCATAATTTAACTTTATGTCTTCTCTACTTTTAAATATAGTTTATACCATATTTAAAAGTAGAGAGGACACAAAGTTAAATTATGAGGGGAATACATACAATAATTTAACTCACTTAAGATAAGGAATAAGGAGTTACCTGTAAAGGAGCTACCTCATTAGGGTCATTATTTGAAGTCTGAATGAATAGACCATCGCAGGAAGTGTTAGGTGGTCTTTTATTATTATTTTAAATTATGTATTTTATTTCACCAATTTTCAAAGGTCATTTGATATTATATTATCATTCTACTAGTATATTATATAGAATGATTTTCTCAGTAATTCACGTCTTTAATATTCCTTATTATTAACTTTCTTATTATTGAACATCGTGACACCACATTTGAATGCCTAATTGCCAGAATATTAAACCCTAAATAAATTAAAATAAATAGGTAATGAAATAATTTAGTGGGAACAAAAAAAAAGGATAATTTAATAAATCGTTTTGCCGGAAAAACTTATCTCTATAAGAGTAAGAAGTAAATCTTCAGAATTAAAATGTAGCAGTTACATTACGAGTATACACACTTTGACAGCGTGTCAATCAAATAATTTAATTTGATTTCAGGAACTAGCTGATTCATACACAAGCAGGTTGAGATATTATTCAAAGGCTCATGTAGAAATACCTCTCTTATGTATTATGGATTGAAAAGTTAAATGTGAAGGCTAACAATGTGTTCATACTAGCTGTGTGGAAGTTACATCCGAAGCTAGTATTGATATCCCTACTATGAGGAAAATGGTACATAATAATAAAGCTACTGCAAAAAATTGAAATTGACTGAAAACACAGACAAATCTAAAATTATGGAGAAAGTTGGAAACAGTAAGCATCTGGGAGCCACATTAAACTCCAACGCACTGTCAACGCGCCAACATCTGTCAGAAACTGTCCATCGCAAGGCTTGCAATCGATGTCATGTAATAAATATGTCATTAGCATCAAAGACGTCAACTATTCGTCAAAATTGAATTGATTTCATTCTGTGCGAAGAGCGGTTATGTGTCATGCTAGTCAAGTGTGGAGAGCCAGAGAATTATAAGATATTTTTCAAAAAGAGTCCCTTCTAACACCCCCAAAACTATTCCTTGACTATTAAAAATAATCTAGATTTTGTTTATAAATATAATCTCAAAAATCACTTTAATTATATTATTATAGAGCCCTCAAACTACTACACAAAATAATTGTCAACATCCTACGAAAAAAAAAAAAATAAAAAATAAGTAGAAAAGAATATTTCATGGTTTCAGGAATGGTGGCGATTAGCTCTGGTCTACGGCCGAACACAAAACTTTAATAGAGAAAACATTAAGGAATGGCCTAGACTGCACAAAAAAGTTATCCTGAAAGTAGTTAAAGAAAAAACTTAAGGTGACGCAAGAAGAAAAGGAAAAAGCGATTGTGGTGGCAAAAGAATCAGTTGCACATAAATGGTACAAAATTCTTGACCATAAAAAACGACCATCTAACCTAACGACCAGAAAAACCTACTTAAAAAATAGCAATTATATGAACCTATATTATAATAATGCCTATAAATCATATGATGCTGGATCATAACGGAAGGACGGAAATGATAATCCTTACTTTTCAAACCACAAAATAATGAAGAAGAGATCCAGTTCTCGATAAGTAACTTAAAGAAAAATGAAGACATGTACCATTTTGTATCTGAATGCCCTGTTTACAAAAACACAATAATGGTCTATTTTCAGACACTACAACTCAAACCAGAGCAGTATATCGTATTAATTTTGAATGACAAGGAAATTTGGAGAAACATCTGGTATAGCAGCCGATGTTCGTGTATAAATGTATGGTTGTATGAGTGTGAAGATAAAGATGCTTGTGAAAATAGGTTATCATTAGTAAGTATTTACATTTATTTATTTGTAATGTTGCTTGTATTATTACACCTTATATTTAAAAAAAAAGAATTTAAAAAGATAAAAAGAACTTTTTATATACTACGTTTTTAAATTTTCTGTCATAAATTATAAATTTGAAACCCGTCAATTTGAAGAGTGTAGGCAGGGGTATCCAACTCCAGTATTCTAGAGGTGTAAGAGCACTAGCGCTCCACGGGAAGATGGTGGTAAAAATTGTAAACTACTTATGATCTTTTGACATTTATACTATACTAGCCGGTCTCGGCTGACCTACGGTCAGCCTGCGTCCGTCTAGTGGCCGGGTACTAATATTTGGTTGTTGCTTTACACCCCTTAAAAAGTAAAATTTTAAAAACGTGTACGTAACAATGAAAGTACTTTTCAAGCCCTGTAAAATGATATATAATATGATATATTTCGAGCATTTCGATCATTGTACCCCTGTACCTCGTATAGGTACCAACATTATATTAAAACAAATTAAATTCACTGAATGGCTATATAAAGCTNTCCTATGACCAAAATTGTAGATCATTAAAAATCAGACCCGGTTTGTGCAACCAGTTTTACAATTAGACAAAGCGTTAATTTTTAAAAAATTCAACACAGCTACGACCGTTTTCTTATTTTAAGGGGTGTCGCTGTAGGTTTTACTAAAAAATTGTATTTGATTAAAAATTGGTTTGATTTTTTCCCCGATCGAAAATTCCAATTTTAAATTTGAAGTTCACGTTTACGCGAGCGTTGCGCGTGAACGCTTGAACGGATAAGGTTGTCCAACGAACAGACACCTGAGCATTGGTAAAATGAACCTGTCTACCAAATTTCATTAAAATTGGTCGAAATTTACTCAAGTTATCGTCGCACGTTTCATGATTCCCGGACACAAAGACCGACAGACAGACAGACACGGAACCAAAAATGTTCCCAGATGTCTGAAACAGATTTCGGTCTTGGAATTTTTAAAATCGGAGGCATAAAACTTTTTTGTTCTCAAAAGTGAACACAATGCTTCCGTTTCCTTCGGTAAGCTCGGAAGCAATAAATAAATAAATCAATCAAATTAAAAAAAGAGTGGTACTTTTGTTACTTTGCTCTGAATTGATAAGTAGTTGTTTGGATTACCTGCTAAGCTAATATCCCGGAAACTAGGTAGTTTTTATTTCAACATTAATTTTATAACAACAATCGTCGGAACCTTTTCATTATTTTATTTTATTTATTTATTTTTTATTTTTTTTTAATCAAATTGCTAGCGATACGGTCCGTAAGCTTGGAAGTGAAATAAGAAATAAAATGGACATTTTAATAGTATATACAGGGTGGTCCAAAAGTCTCCCCCCCCCCCTCTTAACTTTTGAACGGTTTGAGATAAATTAATGAAACTTGGGGGATCTCTACCATGCAAAGGGAAGTTTGTTTTCATGCTATCACCCACTCGGATTCTAGCTATTCACTTTAAAGAGTGTACTTAATAATGCACACAAAAAAGTTGGTTTCCGATTTCTCTGATTAGACAACTAATCCGCCAACAGTTTCAACTTTGACGTGAAATGTCTTCCAAAAAAAAGACTTCAAGGCCAAAGTCCCTGGGCTAAGTCCCAGGGTTAACGGTGAAATGCATTTACTGTCCAAAAATATTTTCTTACATCTCTGGCCCACGGGTTTTGAGTGCCGAGAAGCGAAGATATTCAGAAAACAGACTATCGGCCACTACTAAGAGTGTAAATGTTACATTTTTCTGCGTTTACGTCATGAAAAGGGGGTGGGGGGTCGGAGAGAGGACTCAAAATTCTCAGCACGTTCGTTAAATCATAATTCCACAACGGAAAGGATTAGATAAGTGATTCGTTCGACATCGTGAAGATATTAAAATTTTATATTTTATAGTTATTAAGTAAAATGTTTTTCTAGGTGAAAATTTGAAAATGGCTGAAGCCGCCTTAGACGACCAAGCTATGGATAACAAAAAAAATTGAAAATGTAAATAATTCTATTGAGTAGAAACTCTACATTACCGTAACCTTTTTCTCTCCGTTTTTATGAAAANTTTCTATCTCCAATATTTTGCCCCCTATAGGGGGGCAAAGGCATAAAAATTGTAGATTTCAGCGCCTGGGGGCAAAATGGCGGTTGCCCCTAGTACGCGAGTGGTTGAATACATACCTCCCTTTACATGGTACAGGTCCCCCTAAGTTCCATTACTTCTTTTTTAACCGTTTAGATTTTATAACGAAATAAGTGTTATTTTTTAGTATTTCGAAAGGGTTATTTTGCTCTTTGCCCCCCTGTAGGGGGCAAAATATTGGTGATAGAAAAAATAGTTACAAGTAAAAGTTTATTATTTTTGACCGTAGAATATAAATATGCTATCAAAAATATATGTTCCAATTTGAAATTTTGAAGTTGGGTGGCCTGGGGGCAAAGTGGGGGGTTGCCCCGAGTGGGTGATAGCATGAAAACAAACTTCCCTTGGCATGGTAGAGATCCCCCAAGTTTCATTAATTTATCTCAAACCGTTCAAAAGTTAAGAGGGGGGGGGGAGACTTTTGGACAACCCTGTATATGTAGAGGAGTTTTCTTCTAGTATTATAAATCTTATTGATGGCTGGGTCTTAAGGAAAAATAAAAATCTCACTTTTGCTCGAGGTAGCAAGTGATTTTTTTTTTGTTTTTTGTTTTTCCTTAAGAAACCATTAAATGGATAATAATTATTTAATATTATTAGTATTGTTAACTTGTGCGTTAAGTACTTTAAAATAAATAAGGGAATTAATAGAATTAAGAACAATTTCTTCCTTATTAAAAAACCGCAATCTCGTAAAGAATCAAATTCATTGTGAAAGCACATTCGAAACTAGGCAGTTTGCTAGTACAAGCAAACTTCAAATTACCATATATCAGAACTGAGATCAAACTTGATACGGGTGGAACTACCTGTTATCAGATTAAACAAAACAATGGACCAAGTTCATTGTGATAACAATGGAGGACGGCCCATTGTCCAAACAATGGGTGAAAACTGTATAATTTTGTCTTTGGTCTCGTAACATTGGAATGACAATATACTCCCAAAAGTTGCTTGAGAGACGTAGTTTATCAGACGCGTCGATCAATAACAGCACGATTCTTGTGAATTGCAATATACCTTGGTAATATAGGACCAGAATATTCAAGATACTATCTCTTGACATTTAATTTACAACAATTTAGCTTTGTTAACAAAGTTTCATCAAAGTTATGATGATTTTTGATTAATTTATTGTTATCGAGACGACTGAATATTCTTTGAGCTATAGTATTGCTAAAGCATTATCTATATATGAAATTGCTTATAATTTTTTTAATCACCTCTTTAAGCACTATTTAATGAAACTTATTAAATAAGTTTAATAAAATATAAAAGATATTTTTTATAAAGTGTTTGTTGGTTTGTTCGTTTGTATTTTATACAAATCTACAGCTTTATGAATGTTTTTATCTACAAATGATGAAATATTTCTTACTTCACCATCAAAACAAGAGGAATGTCTCCGTCATTCTGTCAGCATAAGACTTACGGAAATGCGCAATATAATCTCCAATCTCCATGGCAATCAGTTTTTGACCATTCTTAATCAATTCTTGAAATTTAAGACTTTTTTATGTATATATGTGTGTAGTATGTATATATGTATGCGTCACTCCAGATGTTATCTCACCCTAGGTTGCACTTAAAAAAAAATCCCATCAAATGTTAAAATGTCAATAATATCAAAATAAAGGATGAGTTCATTGGCTGGGATTTTTGGAGTCCATTTAGGGGTCAAATTTTGACAATTTAGGGTCATAAATTGCATAAAAACGTGATTTTTGCCATTTTACCCCCTCGTAAATGAAATAAAAATAGGACAAAAGTGTGCAAAACAACAGTTTCTGTCCTCTGAAAATTTGCTTATTATGTAATGGTACATGAATGGACTTTTTTTATTATTGATCTTTAATATAATTATTTCAATATCAACCATTCTTAGTGTTGTTGTGCCTTGTTTAGTCGAAGTCTCTTGGCAATTTAATAATAATTAAAGCTGGTTCCACATCAATAAAAATTTGCGTTTTGCGGGCTGAGTATATTGAGTGTGAGTGTGCATGGCAGTGTTAGATGATCTGACACAACATTTATTGACTGTTTGAGGTCATTATTTGCATTGCAAATATTTCGTGCCACACAGTAAATTAGACACATAATGCTGTAAAAGTAATTATGTTTAATTTTATTATAATATTTATAGGTTTTATTTTACTAAAAATAAATTCAATGAAAGGATAAACACATTGCTTACATATTGTTACCAAAAAAAGGGTGACATTTTTATTTTGTTTACTCTTTTCTCTCCCTTAGAGTACAGATAAATGAAATTAATAGTTTGTGATACTTTGGTCCCATAAAGCTTAGAAAACGAGCTCGTATTTTCATAGATATCCAACCCTAGAGCGCTGAGGCAAGATTTAAACACCCAGATATTTCCCCACTATCAGTTCCGCATCGGATAAATGGACGAAGAAGATAAAACACGCAGCTCAGTGATTTATATTTGTTAACTCGTGCAATAACGGTAAATGGATATACCCTAGAAGTTTTTATGTCCAACTCCATATGAAAATACTCAATGATATCTAGTACAAAATAAAAATAAACAAATACTTAAATATATATTTTAGATACTATAGTATACGTAAAATGTTATATTTATTTATGTAATAATAATAAAACGACTATTGTACTTATTTTTTTTTATAGTTGTAATAACCATGCAACTTAGTCCCTCTTATCTTGACGTTTATACGTACATAAATATAATTTTTAAATTTATTTCCCTTTGAGTAAGTTTCTTTTTTTTTAAGTTAAAACAGCTTTAATACTAAAACATAAAATACGGAGCTATAAAATCCAAAAAAAAAAATACTTATGCCAGAGGGTTCACATAAAATTAAGTTATTATATTATACGGTGTACCGTGGAAATATGGTGGGATATAATTATAGTGGATTATACGCTATAAAAAAGGAATTATACTCATAGTATTTAGTTGACGTTTATTTTGGTTATACTTGATATTTTATTGGTTATTTAAGTTTTTTTTTATAATTGGAATCATTATTATGGTTTAATTTTAAAATAATAATACATTAATAAGAGGTCGGAAGAGCGGCACTTCCCTTCTTAAAAGGCAGCATTGTTCTGCATGGCATTTGGAATGGGGGTATGACATAAGGGTCAGGAGTGGGGGGTGTCCCAAATATCCCCGAACCTACTTTAATTGCACTTCATCTAGGAAACCAACATTTTGCACTCATTTTTTTAATTAACTATTTGTCTTTAAATCTTGAAACCTGAATTTAACCAATTCCCAACTATCTAGAAAGCTGAAACTTGCCAAGATTATGTATCGCGTAGAATAATTATATTTTAATAATGATAATTATTTGATGCTTTTATATATGCCATAATTATTTTCAATAAAGGTACCAGGAAACATATTCTGGGAAAAACTTACATATTCTTAATCTACTTGAATAGAACTATAAAACGTTTTACAATGTGTCATGCCAACTACAAATATTTTTTAGTCGTCCTTTATACTGCCTGCCATCTAGAAAAGATTAGAAAAAAATCCAAAAACTATAAAGTTGCCACAAATGAGATTTACATTTGTGCCGGATTTCCTTCGGTAAATCGATTAAATTTTCCGTCAGTTATCGTTGGGCAAACACAGAAACAAACTTTTCTCTGAAATTAAGAACTCATTTGGCTTGGTCAATTAAGTAATGAAGTTAAAATTATTGAATTAAGAAAAAAAACTATTGAAAACAAAAAGAAGTGCCACTTTCATCAGTAATTTTCTCTATTCATTTTTAGGAATATAACTTTAATTCCTTTGCAAATGACACTGATTGTTTTCTTATAAAAACTAAAAGCCGATGTTGCAATAAATAAGCAAGTTTTGCTACAGTTATGCTTGGAGAAAAAGTTAATCCACGTAAATATAGATGTCTTATTAACATTAATGACAATTAAATTGTAAAAGAATAAAATTACAGTTCTCCAGAACTATTTTACTATTCGCCTTCAAAATTTTAAGTGATCAGTTTGAAGTCACAAATCAGTTTGAGGACATTTTGTTATGAATTTATACCAAGCTACATTATGTTTACAGGGATTTTCTAGATCCTACCCATTATTATGTAGACAATGCATTATTTAAATTTGTAATATAAACACGATTATAAATTAAATGTTGCTTAATATAATAATTATGTGCATATTTTATGTTTATATTTTTTATGTTTATATTTATGTTTAATTAAAAACAAAATCATAAATTAGTTTTATCATTTACTAATTTAGCTAGATTACTTGTTTTGCTATTAGCTTCCAGTTTTCTTCCTCGATTTAAAAGAAAGAAAGTAAACTAGAAGTAGAATCTCCAGTATATTTTTCTTGGCTTTGAGCTCTGGACGTTGAAAAATGGTGGGCGAGGTTTCCAAATTTTCTGATTTATTGTCGGGTTAGTAACAGGGACAAGCCGACTTGGGTGTAAGGTTGAAGGAAAAACCTATTTTCAGCTTTTTACAACTCCTTAACTATAAATTACTTAGTACGCTTCGTCCAACTATCGTTTACACACTATATCAAAAACTAGTTTACTGGATTATACTCACACACTCTCAGATACATATAATATGTTACCGGAAAAACCCAAAATCAGTTAAAATAAGACTTTTTTCAGTGTAAACTTGTTTTGGCAAAGCTCCCTTCAAAATCGATTATGGCAAGTCTGAAGTCTGGACTAGAATTAGCTATTAATATCTACTCTGTCAAAACAATTTTTGACTTATATGGATTAAACAGCTTGGTTTTCCGGTGAAATCCGCGTCACGAAGGGGATGAAGTCCAACGCTTCGCTTCCACTACTGGAAGCATCTTCAGGGGTGTGGTCGGACTTCATACCCTTCGTGACGTGGATTTCACCGGAAAACCAAGCTGTTTATTACGAGTCTAACCGCGGAAGCCTACGCACCTAATATGGATTAGTTTTAAGTGTTTCAAGACCAAAATTTTGTTAATAGTTTCTTTTTCGTGTATGATCGTTAATAAAGAGTAATTGGAGGAACAAGATTAATATTATATCCTAATACAATGCCTCGTGAATGTTATTAGGATAATCATTGTTGGAAGACACTACCTATACAATACACCTCAAGTTTAATCTCTACCTACATCTCACCTTCAGAGCGCCACCATAGTTTATAATTAGGCTCAAAATAATTATTTAATTAAATTTACGCATATTAATTTAAGCATATTACATATTATGTTAAGTATATGTATGTATTTTGGAATATCTGTTATTATTTAACATAAACTGCAGATTATTATTTCTAGACTAGTCGTTCATTTATAAATTAGTCATTGTTTTGTTGTGAATATGATTATAAGAGATTAATAATAATATGAGTATTTGAATTTTATAAAATATATGAAAGGAGATCATTCAGTTGATAATTCCATTTGTTGATTAGTTAAAGGAAGTTTGAATTCTATGCTTGAAAACTGGTTTATCTGCTCAAAATTAGTATGATTAGGGAGAGTATTATACATATACATATACTTTTGTGGCAATAAAGTTCTATTGTCTCTGTCCCAAAGTTGTTCTCTTGAAAGTTTAACTGGCATTTCTGAGCTGCTCTTGTTCAATCAATAACTCTTGGTATTTGTTTCTACGCTTATAAATATGTAAAAATAACTGTAATATTTTGTTTAAATTTAACGTCAGTAAGTTTTATTAAGATTTAGCCAATTCTTTCCTTACCATATCTTCCGCTATGGGACGAGTTTCAAGGATCGTAAGATAATCACAGAAACCTATGATTATACCGTTTACCTTAAGTTTATATGTCAATTGTTTGTAGCAGAAAGTAAGTACACTGGTCCGAGAGCCGTTTTTTTTGGTATTGTAGTTTTTAACTTATATCACTGCTTAGCCCTTAACTTATATCACCTTAACTTATATCACTGATTAGCCCTTACTCGATCAAACAATTTTGTAGGACAAATTTAGGCCATACACGTCAAACATCATGTTTGCGCAAACATCAAACTGTATGTTAGCACAAACATTTTGACAGTGTGTGTGGCCTTTAGACTCCCGTTTAAGTATACTACTTGAAGACGATTATTTAGGTAACTTTCGCACCATTTGAAAAGTTTACTCGTTATACCCATTTTATTTTTACTTTGTTATATAAAGAGAAAGTATTGTGATGTCACGATAATTCTATATTGAGATTTTGGTGGATTTACATGTTTTGAGGTCCCCTGAGTCCAAAAAATTATTTTTTTTGTTTGTTTGTTTTTCTTTACAAAATGTAGGTCTATTTCTTGTCATCAGTACAGGCGCGTAGAGTTTAAGCTCTACTGGGCCGATTTTGAAGCAATTTTTTCTTTCACTCTTATAGATAACAAGCTTTCTGTCATCCCTGGTTTAATTTCTCTATATTTACATCTATGGGGACTTATAATTTAAGTTTCCGAACATTTAGCTCTAGCAGTCACGGATATTCCTATTAATATTTTAGTGATTGTCATCGACTTCATTTATTGACAATACCCCACCAGTTTACCTCATTAATGAGCTCTGAGAATTTCTTATTGTCTAGTTTATTTTTTGATTATTTGATTTTTAATGCTTTGACACTGACTCAGTAATTTATCACTTAGTGTTATTGTCAGGGTAAAGTGGTCCATGACCAGGACTTGAAAACATGACAGCGATACTTCGTTCAAAATCTTAGCCTTAGAAATACGTGTGACTCTGGTTGGTTCCTGCATTAGAGGATTATATCTACTAATTTATTGTCATTAAATTTTAATAAAAATTCATCCTTAAAAAATATTCTACTGTTTTCATCTAGAACTAGAATGTTTATATTTATTTATCCTACTTTTAAATTGACCTACCACCCAAATTTAATTAAAATTGGACGAGCAGTTTTTAAGATATTGGTTCTCAAAAATAGAGAATATAGAACAAATATTTGTCTTAGGATTTTTGAAATTGGATTCATAATATTTTTTTTGTTCTTCGAACGATCATATAGAGTCTGTTACCTTGAGTAAGCTAGGAAGCAAAATGGACTGTTGTATTTACACAAAGTTAAAAGGTATAATAATATGGTAATAGTCAGCTCTCATAATTAACTAAATATAATTTTTTGTGCTTTAAATTTATAATATTAACAATAGATACTGTCTTAACAGTGAGGATGGTTATTTCCTTTAAATTGAAACACCAGGATGGATTAAAATAAAATACGCAATTCTTTAAATAATAATAGTAATAAATTTAAGTATCTTAAATGTCAGGGAAAATTCCAATAATAAATCTTAGCCAATTTTTTGCTTAAGGTTAATGCAGTTTAATTTATTGGCAACGAGTTGTCGTGAAATATATTAGTAATATGATTAATAGGCAACTAGTTGCTCACAGTTGTATTGTAACTTAATTTATAAGCTACTAGTTGAATTACAAAAAGTAACTAGTGGGGGTTCCTTTATATTGGTTTCTCTTTTCCTCATTAATAATTTGAATCTTTTGACAAGGTCTACTATTTAGATAAAATCTTTTAAATGTATTTTGATGATTATAATATTAAATAATTTAAAGAACAAAAGTAGAGCTATTCAGAATTAAGTAAGCTATTAAGAATTAGTGTTTAAGGAATAAGAATAATAATAATAAAAAATTGAAGGAATAGTAGTGGACCATTGAGGTCAATAATAAAAGAACTATTGGATCAACAAGGAAAGAACTAAAGCACCATCTATGAGGTCAATAATTAAAGAACTATTGGACAATAATGGAATGGCAAGCGTGGAAGAAGGCAATATATTTGCATCTGACTGTTTAAATTAAATTAAACTGTTGACTCCTAATAAGGGAAGCTTTTGCTTTAAAACGAAGTGTTAATAAAGCTATTATTATTATTGGACAATAATATAAGAACTATTGGACAATAATAAATAAATTATTGGACCAACAATGTGGTCGAAAAGGAAAGAACTATAGCACCATCTATGAGGTCTTTAATTAAAGAACTATTGGACCAAAGATGAGGTCAAAAAGGAAAGAACTATAGCACAATCGATGAGGTCAACAAATTAAAGAGCTATTGGACAATAACAAAAGAACTATTGGACCAACCATAATGTCAATAATGAAAAACAAGTGGACCAGCAATTAGGTCAATTATAAAATAATTAGTGAACCAAATAGATAGAATAATATAATAAAATATATTTGCTATTTGTTGTGGTATTGTAGTTTGAAATGTTTTTTTTTTTTCCATTTCATTTGTAATTTGGTATTTAAAAATATATTTCTCTAATAAAAAAAACACCTTAAATATAATGTTCTGTTTGAAATCTTTTAGAATACATTTGTTTTAACTATATATATATTTATTAAATTAAAATATTTTAAACTTGTAAAACGTTTCAAAGTTACTTCCATACTTAAAGGTATTTCCATTACATTTGAATTTTTTTATATTCATAAATACTTTTCAATCAAAAAATTAAAAAAAAAAAATGTTGTGTTTGACAGCTTTTAGAAATTTGTGGTCCGCCCTCTCTTAGCTTTTTTATAACTAGTCTTTGATGCTTCAATTGCAGTAAAGTAAACTATACATACGAAATCAGTGTACGTATATAAATAAATATATTTGACGTGTTTAAATCATGCCTTTTTTTCTTTTCTCTCTCTGAGACGTATTTTTTTCTTTTTAAGAAACGAGTTGGGTTCAATTTGGGAGTCGCTTATATTACATTCCGTAAGATGAGAATGAAGGTCTGTCACTCTCATGACTTGGTTCTTGAAATAAGGCCCCCTTGGCCCTATTTCAGCCCTTCGAGCGTCTTCCATATTTATTCTCCATTTTTTTCTCTTCTTCTTCTTCCTACTCAGTTTCTTTTATAGTAAAGAAAAAGGGGAGTAAAGAATCATCTCATATCAAGGACTTTTTTTTGGCTCTGATATTGGACGAAGAAAGAAAAACTAATCTCTACAATGTTCTTCCTCACATGAATATATATATATGATTATACCGTTTACCTTAAGTTTATATGTCAATTGTTTGTAGCAGAAAGTAAGTACACTGGTCCGAGAGCCGTTTTTTTTTGGTNGATAGTTATATATATATATATATGAAACATGTGAAAAAGGCGAAGATAGATCAAATAAATAAATAATAACATAAGAAAAATAAATAAAATTCCACTTTTTTGTATCAATTACTTTTTACAGTCTTATTCCTTATTCAAATAGAAAGGGTAGTCATTCAGTGATTCATTCATACATTTATTCATTTAACCATCTATCCCCATTCATACATTTATTCATTCAAATCTATTTCTACTACTTCCGGTTGTTAAGATGATAAAAAAATCACACTATCTTCCCGAATTTTGTTGCAATACCTGAGTTTCATATTTCTGCTTTACCATTTTCGTTTTGTATGAGTAATCTTTTACCATCGTTTATTTAACTTGTAATGTTTGTATGTAAGAGTGTACGTATGTTCGGGTCCAATCTTTCAACTGAATTTTAATACAGTTTTCCTTTGTTTAAGATATTATGTAAGATTTTAAACCAGAGGTTAGTGGCTACTCTTCTTTTAATTATTTTATTTACTTAAATGGATTGGTGACATTTTTAACGACTAAAAATTAATATTTTTATTGTTTCACAATGAATTTAATATATTCCGCTATTAAAAAAATCATATTGGCGATTCTATAACGCGTGACTCCAGGTAGAGTGGAAGCTATGTGCCATAATAATTGCCAGACTATTGTTCATTATATTTTAACTATTTTTTTCTAATTCATTTACTAGTGACTTCTTTATTTCTTTCTTTTACAATTATTTAAAATGTATAAAGGGAATCTGATCTATAATATTATTATCTTTGACTTGAAATGTAAAAAATTGTAAACTAATTGAAATGTAAAAACCGAGCTTCATATACCATAAAAGGAAAAATTATGTATTTACAATAAACAATAAATACACCAACTACAATTACTGAAAAAAAGTTAAAGGTTGTCTTTAAAAAACATGACTTTCATTCCTCTTTCTCCAAGACAAATAAAAGCAATCGACGAAATGATAGGAATGCAAACTTTTTTTTGACCTTGCATTAAACATTACCACCAAAACCCTTTGCAAGTATATAAAAAAAGGAAACAAAGGACATTAAAAACCCTGTGAAAGTGTGTCACTAACATCTGTTGCTAGATTGCTGTGCTTTTAGAATTGCTTTTCCAACCGTACTATCCTTATATCATGGCAAAGGGCCTACCGCCGAGAAGAGGGGTGAAAAACCTCATCTCCAGCTCAAATTGGTCTTTCGGAGCCGTCAAGAAAACAAATGGGCCCTGTGTCCTGTCCTAATGTACCAGTTGTGGAAATCTAGCAATTCTCATTTTATACCTCTTGGAAAACAAATAGCATTAGATAAGGGCCTCAAAGTTTTAGAGAGGTTCAAGACTTATCCTTAGGACAAAATACGAAACATCTACGTTTCTTGGTTCAATTCGTAGATAGGTGAGATAATTTTCCTCACTCTATTGATCAAATTGACAATTTTCATAAGATTTTCCATGTGTTTTTACATCTCGATCAATATACAAATTGGTTATTACTAAATTAGGTGTTGATCACTTTACATATACTCGTATTTAATTCAAATTATCATAAAAGTGAAACATACCCCACCTTTTTGGGATTAAAACCACCCCTTTAAAGCCGTAATTTGGAAATAGTTTGAGGGAACGTCCACTAACCACTCGGATACGCTAGTCCGAATTATAATAATTAACTATTACTTAAAGAAACTATATTACCTGATGTTAATAGAGTAGAGAACCATAATTATTGATACTCTTTGAGTAACTATATCAGATTGATATTAAAAAATCGGTTGGATCAAGTTGGACAAAATTTGCACAAAAAATTTAGGCCATACACGTCAAACATCGCATGTTTGCGCAAACATAAAACAGCCCTATACTGGTAAAGTAAATTATACTTTATGGGTCTCCACAAGTCATAATAGATTGCAACAGACAGTTTAAAAGAACATCCTATCTGTGATTAGGGTACATTAAAAGCGTGTAAATCAGTCAAAATTAAATGATTACGTTACAACAATACTTTTTCCCCATGTCTACTGCGTAAATGAGAATGCCACAACAAAATGTTTCATAGTTGCAATTTTGAGTATGTCAAATAGTTTTCCTGGTTTTCTGTTTTAAAAAAAAGTTATTAAAATTCCATGAATATTAAATCAAATGGTAGCTTTTCGCTTAGAACATCAAAGAGCTAAAATACAAAACATTTAAGAGGAAAATACTTAAAACGTAGATATTTGTCAGCAGTATTCAGCTTAAAAATGTTGTAATGGATGCTACAAGCCTTTATTTATCAATAATTTGTTTAAAGAAGAAAATGTTGTTAATTTACATATACTGCGGAGAATTTACTTACAAATTTCATTCTACACAAATAAAATTATTTTAATTTGTAATCCTATTCATATACTGCAGTGAATGAGCAGGAAAAAATCGGTCCCAGACAACTCCGACAAACTTTCTCATATACGAGTTCATAATTATTACTTAGCCCAGTGTTTTCCATTTAATAGTTTTCGTTGGTACATTTAATTATTATTGAACTATTTATCAAAATATATAATACAAATAATTTCACCTCGGCTGGAAATCGAACCCGGCCTCTCTACGTCAGCGTTTAAAGCTATTTTCTCAGGAACTAGATTTTTTTTTTCAGGAAAACGGCTTATATTGTTAGTTTCGTATTTAAATGGTTACATTTTGGATTTTTTTAATACAAATCGTTGTAATAGTTTTCGAGAAATATTTTTTTACATGTTTTTTTCAACACAATTTTGTGTTTTTGTGGAGTAGCGCCTCCAAATTTGGAGTTGAAATTCATTTCTAGATTTCGTCTCGGGATATGATTTTTCTGAAAATGTATGCGTAATTTCGTCAAAATCGGCCTATAAGTTTTGGCTCCAGCCGATTCCATAGACGACCAACAGAATTTTTTTTTTTTTTTGGACTCAGGGAACCTCAAAACGTATAAATCCAGCAAAATCTCACATTCGAATTTTCGCGCTATCGCAATACTTTCTTTAAGGCTGAGATATACATGCCGTCAAATTGAGGAGGTAGTTTGCATGCCAAAAGAGGGTATTTTCCAGTAACTGGCATACAAAGGATTTTTATTATCTCTTTATCTACTTGCTTGTTAGCTACATGCATGCCACTTAATATACCCACGTGGAAGTAGCTGGCATGTTTTCTCCGCCTTTATGTGAGAAAGTAATATATTTGATTACTTGGTGACAAAGTTAGAGTTTTGGGATGGTTGTATTTTTTTTTTTTTTTTTTTTTTTAAATTTTAGAAAATAAGTGAAAAACATGTATTATTGCGAAATTCGCTCTTAATAAATTAGCCAGGTTTCAATCATAACATGGTAACAAAAGAAAAAAAAAACAATTAAATGTCGAGAGAACAATAGCACGAGATGATAAACGAGGTCACAGCTGTTCGCATTAATTTCAATCACAAAATGGCCATGGTTATTCTGTTATATCAAAATCGAGGCAATCAAACAGAGAATTTCCTCTACCCAATGATTAGTAACCCTTAACGGCTAATTGCTGTTGGTCAGCTATTTGGTGTCACACGAAGCCATATGCAATGTGATATCACTTATCAGTATTGTTGCTTAATTTGAATAATTTCGGGCTAGTTGGGAAACGCAAGGATGACTATATGCTGTTTAGGCTATAGATCAAGTAGGCACTTGGATTAAACGGTCTTACACCATGTTTAGAAATAGTCTAGTTCAGTTAAAAATATCTAATTAGTCGCCATCAAAAAGCTTTCATGTGGGTTACCTTTGTGTAAATCGGCAGTCTGGACAAGGGCTTAAGCAGTGGGTTTTAACCTTCAAATACCCATAATTAATAAACAAAATACCTCAAATGAAAACACATCTGTTTGTAACGCTGGTTTATTGAAATAAGTTATTATTCATGGTTCAGAGGTATCTAATATAAATCATGTATGTTTCTCTTTATAAAGAGTCTTTATAATGTTTCTCTTTATATAACCAAACGATAATTCTAATAGCATTACTATTTCATTATTTTGTACTAATATTATTTCTTAAACACATATTTATACAATTTACAGTTTACTTCTTGTTACAATAATATAATATTTGCCTTACTCTAGCCATACAGATATAATAAATTCACTTCAGGTTGAGAAGAAAAGTAAAGTTTAATGAAACCACATCTAATTTTCCGGTGTTGCTCTAGAGGTGGCGCCTTTCCCTCTTAACATCAGATTTATATATTCACAAACCTAATAAGATCAACAGAGAAATAAGATAAGAAAACTCATTATGTTACGGGCGAGCACTCTTTAATGAACGATAGAATAAGCCATGTTTTTCATCAATGAAGATTGTAAAATAATTGACATAAATTAAATAGTATAATATGTTATATCTCCAGTAGGGAGGAAAAGTTGTGATTTTAGATTAATTTAGAGGGACTAAAGCAGGTTTTTTCTTCCCTGAGGTCAAAAAGTAGGGAGAAAAGTAAAAGTAGGGCGAAAAAGTAAACTAGGGCGAAAAAGTAAGGATTGCAACTTAATTATTTTATAAATAGTAGAAAATGAATGGCTAATGTAATGAAGTTGTTTGAATCAGGTTGGCGACACTTCTTTTTCGATCTTGTTTATATTTGTTTATAACCTGCATCTAAATAACCTTCTACTTGAGTTTAATTACAGTTCTTATTTGTTTTTAATAATTAATCTCTTATATCTGCTATTAAAAGTGCTAATAAGTATTGCTATTCTCAAAATAATAAATAAAAACTGTGCAATGGACGAAAATGTGTATTTTTTCCTGTACTGAAGATAAAATATTGTATGTACCTCGTGAGAAAAGTGCCATTATTCCACTCACGGTAATTATCTCCCTCGGCTTCTTCCAAAACCAACTTCTTCGCTCAGGGAATAATGGCCTGCTTTACTCCCTAGGTGTATAAATAACTATTATTATATCTGGCGTGACGAAGGTGATTGTAAATCAATTAAGTGACGTTTTTTTAGCTCGTATTCCCGGAACGCCCAATATATGTTTTTCTAGCCCAATATTTGGCAAAAAAAAATCTTGAAAATAACTTTGTTTAAGAAACCCCTAGAAAGACCTTCCAACTAACAACATGAAAGGAAATGTATTTTCAATCCCAACAAATTGACCCTTGTTTAGCCACTATTCATCATTTGTTCATCTTTGAAAATTTCCATTGCTTATGTAATGAACTGGTTGTGAGCCAAAGTTCTTTTTTAAGGTTTTGTTGGTAAAATCTAAAAAAAGGAAACCTTTATAGTTTCATTCCTGTGTCTGTCTGTCAGTGTGTACGGTTCAAATAACTTTGAATTAAGAGATAAAAATATGAAACTTTGGAGTATTAAAGATCGTTTTGACGTGCACACAGGAAAAATATAGCAAACTCAAATTTATTAGCTGTTCAAACTACAATGCGAATAATTCATGTCACTCAAAAGATATATTTTGTTGAAATTTTGAGTGGGTATCAAATGAAAGGTATTGAAGATTAGATCACCAAAATATATAACACTTGTTGATAGTGTTAAATTTTACATGTCATTATTTCATGTTACGGGGAAAAAATATTATTTTTAAATTTTAAGTAGGGTACAGAATGAAAGCCAATGATGATGATACAAATATGTATATATATAAACTTTTTTTTTTAATATTTATTTCTAATTGTATTTATATGTCGATATATGCGAAGAAGGCCTTTTCTGAAACAAAATGAAACGAATATAAAAGCAGTACTAAAGTTAAAGTAAGAAGATATTGACTTTTTTAAAAACGTCAGGTTTTCTACTTTGTATATTTCCCAGTAGAATATACGTACATTTCAGGCTCGCTGTATGTCATATGTTACAGATACACAGACTGAGAATTTAAACAGGAAAACCCTTTCAGCTTTTCACTACAGATACAGATTTTCTTTATAACCTTCTGGTATAATGGAGATTTATATGATTAACTGATAAAAAAAAAAAAAAAAAATACATCGAACATTACTAATGATTTGAAGATACTCCGCTACGTAATTTTAAAAAATCACAGGGAAGTACTTGCCCCAAGTACTTTTTAGGGTTTTGTAGATGAGTAAGCATACCCATTATGTAATTATGATTTCTGGTCTTCGATCTCAAGAGTCCGGGTTCGATTCCCCGGGGGGTCACAATGTTTTTTATCAGTAATAAACCAGTAAGGAATGCAAACTTTAAAAAAGCAAATATATATTTGTGTCCTACTCTTCACATTTCAGGCTCGCTGTATGTCATATGTTACAGATACACAGACTGAGAATTTAAACAGGAAAACCCTTTCAGCTTTTCACTACAGATACAGATTTTCTTTATAACCTTCTGGTATAATGGAGATTTATATGATTAACTGATAAAAAAAAAAAAAAAAAATACATCGAACATTACTAATGATTTGAAGATACTCCGCTACGTAATTTTAAAAAATCACAGGGAAGTACTTGCCCCAAGTACTTTTTAGGGTTTTGTAGATGAGTAAGCATACCCATTATGTAATTATGATTTCTGGTCTTCGATCTCAAGAGTCCGGGTTCGATTCCCCGGGGGGTCACAATGTTTTTTATCAGTAATAAACCAGTAAGGAATGCAAACTTTAAAAAAGCAAATATATATTTGTGTCCTACTCTTCAGCAGCTTTCATTTGATACCCAACTCAAAATTTTTGAAAAATAAAATTTTGGGCGCACCCCAAATTTTTGCGCACAAAATTGACAATTTTTAAAATCTTTGAATGAACTCCCGCAAATATCATCGCCCTAATATAAGGTATTAGCATGAATTATTTCGAAATTTTAGCACCAGCCGATCTATAGTGGTTGGGGGGGGGAATTTTTTTTGGGTATATTTTGATTTTTTTCCCCTATAAGGAATGCAAAATTTAAAAAAGCATATATATTTGTGTTCTACTCTTCAGCAGCTTTCATTTGATACCCCACTCAAAAATTAAAAAAAATGTAAATTTTTGAGTTTATCACATTTTTTTGAATTGCGCATGCGCAAATCTAATTATGGACTTCTGTATATTTTTCCTCTGGTTGGGTCAAAAAGTTGCACCAGGGTTCCAAATTTCAGCACTTTCGCTTGAACGGTTCGGGCCCTATGAACCAAAGAGCGACGGACAGACGGACACATCACCCTCGGCATAAGGGTTTTGAGAAGTATCTACAAAACCCTAAAAATGAAATATCTCTTAATATGTATATAATAAGCCAGCTATATAATATAAATGCTTAGTTGGAGCTTAGCATTATATTATATTTCAACGGTCCTCGAAAATTGCAGAATTAACGAATAACATTGTACTGCTATCAATTAAATACTTAACTTATGCTTTTGAATTGAACTTAATTTCATTTGAATCATATTTTTAAACTACATATTGTGTCTGATTTCAAAGCATTCCATTCTCGGCGCCCCAACTACTCAAGCCTTATCCAGACTTCCGAACAGAACAGAGGAAACTAGCCGAGCATTGTTTTGTGCGCATGCCCAGTCTAAGACACGCAGGCGCACTTTAGACAGGACATGCGCGGATGCAAATACTTTGCTCGTTTCCTCTGTTTTGTTCGACAGTATGGACAAAGCTTTAGCCCACGAGATACATGCTGAAATATTTGTGGATAAGGCAAGTGTTTTTCGTCTAAAAATATCACTTAATATAGAATGAAAACGTCTTAAATCCATTATTTTTAAGTCCACGCAGTAAGGAAGTCTATATTTAACGTAGAATGGAAAGGTTTAAATCCGTACGGTTCATGCATTAAGGGATTCTACCAAAGCATGAAGCAAATGTTTCAGTTAGATGTTTCATTATCTCAAATTAAAATTATTTTTTTACTTCATTTTTAATGTTACTTTTTTTTAAGTTGATGAGGGTGTCCGTAAAGTTTTCATTTCGACCGGATGAACCTAAAATCTTAGCAATTAGTTAATTAATATTTGTTATTTTTACATTTCGGATTATTTTCTTTTATCTGATTACTTTAGTTGATCTCTAAAAAATATATTTATTTCAAATAATATATTATTACTATAATTATTCTAATTGTTAACTTAATTATAATTTTAGCTATGAAATATTCAAACCTTATTAGATCTTATTATCTTCTGATTTGAAGACGTTGTTATTTTTTGTTTTAGCAATAAGCACATATTACCTTATCTTCAAGAAGGTGAAGATGATATCCTCTCATATTTTTTTAATTTGCTAAAATTAAATTTTTTTACGTTTTGGGTTAATTATATTCGGTTGGTTTGTTAACTCTTAATCAGTCCAAATAGTAATGCGGCCACGAATTTATATTGCGTAAAGAAAAATACATTTCGTCAAGCCAAGTGCCTTTATTTTATCCTTATCCCAATCCGCCGTAAAAGTTTAGCAATTACTTAACACTTCTTAAAGTTAGGCAATTAGTAAATGACTTCTTACATTTTGTTTTTACAAATATAACATTAATTTTTTTTATTTTAGAATTTATGATTAGTTTAATATTTTATTGGGTCTTGACAACTTTGTCGAACTTTTTTTTATAAATTATTTATTTCTTTGTTTTTGAAGGTTATTGAACAGCTTGGTCATAATAAATCCAGTATATATCAATATCATTATATTGAATATTCGTATATTCTTTTTTTTTAAGGTATAATTGTGAGAAGCCTAGAACTTATTGTTTCTTTACTTTATTCTTCTTTCTCTTGTAGAAAACTTATGTTTTAACACAAATATATTATTATTATATTCAATATAATGAAACTGTATAATTTCCCTTTGAAATTATCATAAAATTGTAGTTATAATTCCCTAACTTTTTATCGTTCCAATAGCTTTTAAATAACAAAAAGAAAATTTAAAAAAATCGGTTTCACGTATTTTTCGTCGGAAGAAAAATAATCAGGAGTTTGGTAGAGAAAATACACGAATCAAAATAGTTCTGGAATCTCATCGACAAAAAATCCTGCTGACGCTAAGGAGGGTCGGTCCAGTCCCTGAATCGAGCCCCTAAGGGGCCTCTCTAAGGCGTAAGTAAAAGGTAAATCCTAAAGTAGTAAGAAACAAGATAGAGTCCAAACAGTTTCAGCCTAGATTTCAAAAATGATTGTACGTTGGTATATGCGTTTATATTTTTCACCATCCACCTTTAAAATAATCGTATTATAGCTTCTAATAAGTCAGGCTTGAGACCTATATTACACAACCAAAAAAATATATATATAAATAAATAAAATACAAAATAATTCGAACAAAAAAAATCTTAAATGAAGATGTAAATAAGGGTTTTGAGAAGTATCTACAAAACCCTAAAAATGAAATATCTCTTAATATGTATATAATAAGCCAGCTATATAATATAAATGCTTAGTTGGAGCTTAGCATTATATTATATTTCAACGGTCCTCGAAAATTGCAGAATTAACGAATAACATTGTACTGCTATCAATTAAATACTTAACTTATGCTTTTGAATTGAACTTAATTTCATTTGAATCATATTNAAATATATATATAAATAAATAAAATACAAAATAATTCGAACAAAAAAAATCTTAAATGAAGATGTAATGGAGGGAAAATAAAAATAAATGTATGGGAAATCTGTGTATGGGAGGTAAAGGTCACTATCTCCATTTTTTACGAAATGGAGGTTTTAACAGTTTCCTATTCATTTTCCCCCCTTTTTTTAGAGGTACAAGTATATTATGTCCTAAAACTAAATCTCTCGGATTTAACCAGTTGGATAAGTCACTATGAACCAACATGCTGGGGAGGTAAAATAAGTAAAAAAATCATTAAAGTAGCTCTCCCGGAAAATTTAAATTTGGCACATAGTGCCCTTTACCTCCCATACACAGAAATAATAAAAACCATTTATTCTAATAATAAAAAATTTAGTTAGAAATTATTACCTAAATCATTATATACTAAATAGATATATCATGTTATGTATTATTTATATAATTAAATTAAAAATTCATTAAATTAAAATTATTTTAACAAAATAAAGAAGATTGACAAAAGTATATAATATAAATATATATCTAAGGTGGTATTTTTTTATTTTAAAAAAGGTCGCTCTTTTTAAAGGCGTAATTGATGAAACCTGAAACACAGCAAATGAAATTTTTCCTGTTACTTTCATGAAAAGATAAAACAAAAAAAAAAACAACAAAAATGTTTTATAAAATTTAATATATGTGTATGGTTAAAATAAGTAAACATTGTGGAAGTGTTAGAGTAAACAGACTAAAATAAGGAAAAAAGAAATTTAATTAAATTAAATAAAAATTAGAAGAAGTGTTAAGAAAATCAAATAAAAAGTCTTGGAGTTGACAAGGAAGAAATAGAATAAAAGCTGACTTAGTAATTTCCCTTGGGTGACTCCTTACTTCTATGACATGTCGGATTCACTGTTCTGAATACGGACCTACTTGGTTTCAACTGTCTAACAAGAATTAAATTCAACCACAGAGCATAAATAATACATTAAAGAATAGATAGAAACTTCTCTAGGGATCATGTTAACATAGTTAAAGAATTAGATCAACTAAATATTATATGAGTTGAATTATTTGTGTTCTACATTGTTTTTTGTTCTATTTTAAGTAATTACTGATTCTATTTTATTGTAAACCTTTACTTCTTACGACATAAAACAATTCGCGTTTTAGACATTAAATTTCTTCTATAGTTTAGAAACAGTTTTAAAACCACTGCAAACAAGTTTAAAAAGTATGTTTATAAATTCTTTTTCAGGGATTGGGAATATTTCCACTGACAAATTATAAAATAAATTTTTAAAATAAACTTCAAATTGGTGTGGCACATAGCTTCCTCGCATCTTTATTGATTTTAGGCTTTTACAAGCGTTTGTTGTCTTAATTGTATAATTTTCCCACTTTTATTTTTTTAATTTTTTAGATCTAAGTCTCAATTTAGCAAATGTTAAAGAGCGCAGACGCAGACGGCTATCTGCGGGTTATTTTCGATAAACTATGAATGCATCATATAAATTAGATTGTTACTTTTTTTGAAGCTATAGGTATGAATGTATAAATTAAAATGTTATTCTTTAAAATCTCAAATAAATTATAGTTTTTCTTTCAGAATAAAAAAAGAATAAAAAAGTTAAAGAAATTTGCCATGCTCACCATATTTTATGAGAAAATAATATCCCCCCCCCCCTAACATCTTAGGAGTGATAATAGATAAGATTTGGCTAGACCCTTTGGAATACTTTTATTAGAATATTACAACGTTTTTTTTACCTTGGTTTCTTGTTTGTCCGGTACAAATCTTGCAATCGAATTTTTACTAACATCCCGAGTAGCTAGACATTTGAAACTTTCAGAATAGCTCAGAACACAATGACAATGCATTATTTTAATACTTTTAGTCATTTTTCAGCAGAATTTAATTCGTTGTCAGCAAATTTGCTGTATGGAAAGTTAGTTCGGGAAAAATCCGCAAGTTATTTTATTTGTTTTGACATATCCATATTTACTTACACTATTTATTTTTACAGGTTTCAAATTTTAATAATTTATGACAGAAAATTTAAAAACATAGTATATAAAAAGTTCTTGTTATCTTGTAATTTTTACTAGTTAAACAATTCTTTTGAAGTTTACAATAAGTGAAAGTTTCATTTCCTGATATTTTATTTACCTATTTTTGCACATCTCATGAAAAAAAAAGAATATATTCATCACAGTTTTACCCATGATACAAAAATTAATAAACTCCGTTATCGCTGATTGCAATCAGTATAACCTAATTTAAAATGAAAAAAGCAAATAAACAAAAAAACCAAAACAACAATAACTCTATTCCATACTGAGTTGACTTGAAAATTAAATGCATTGAATTGCTGTTCATTTCAAACTTTCAGCAGATTTCTAATCAATTCAAGAGTAACTTTTAACTCAACTTTTATTTAATTACAGAATGTGTTTTAAAAACTGTTATTTTAACTTTTTAGTTAGAATACCGTGAATTTTCTCTCCCTAAAAATAAACCATTTCGTTAGGACTGAAATGGTATTTATATACTTGATGATACATCCAATCTTGTTGATGGGCTACGTAATTATAATGACACATTTCTTGAGAATTTCCCTAGTGATTTAATAAATTTAAGTAAAAAAAAAAAAAAAAAAAAAAAAAAAAAAAAAGCTCAAAACATTTTTAAATTATTAATTGTGTGGGATGTCTGCAATGGAATTGGGACCTTTTTTAAAAAAATTAAAAAATAATTAATTAAATTATAACATATTTGTGTGAGTGTGTTATACGAACATCAAACAATAAACGACCCGCTCACTAAACAACATTCAAATACATTTTGTATGTTTATCTTTAAACGCACTTTGAATTATTTTCATGTTATAAGCAGAATAAAAGATTAGCCTGGTTCATTAGCAATCAGTACAATACATAATAACGGACCTAAATATTTATCTTCAAATGGTTAGTACGTTTGACTGTTGTTGTTGAATTCTTTTAAGGGATTTGGACAAATTTGTATTAATTTATAGTTTGATTTAAATAGGACGGGGTTTGAAAAAGATATATACTTCTATTTATTTTGAGGAAAGCAATACATGAGTTTACCTCTCCGTTTATTAGCTTAAAAAATATTACTCAATGATAGTTATTTATGCATCTAGGGAGTAAATTTAGCCATTATTCCCTGAGCGAAAAAGATTGTTCTTGAGGCGATGTCGAAGGAACAATAGTCCCTAAATCCCGAGCCGAGGGAATAACGCTAATTAGCTCCCGAGGCGCAGCCAAGGGAGATAATTATTGCGAGGGGAATGATGACACTTTATTCTCGAGGTACATACAATATTAAATATTATGTCTCCAGTAGGGAGAAAATTCAAATTTTTTCATCCGTTGGACAATTATTACTAATTATTTCAATAAATAATAATAATTATTAGCACTTTTAATAGCAGATATAAGAGATTCAATATTATAAAAAAATAAGAATTGGAATAATTAAACTCAAATTTAGTTATTTAGATGCAGGTTATAAACAGTGATAAACAAGGTCGAAAAAGAAGTGTCGCCAACCAAATTACAACAAATTCATTACATTAGCTATTCTGTAGAATCCTTAACTAAAGCAGTAACGATACTAGTATTCACTAACACATAATATCAATTTTTTTATGAACTCAAAATATACATCACAAGTTAATCTTGACAATATCATGTCAAGAAGTCATGAATAAATAAATATAAACAAATATATATTAATTAATTACGACTTGTATTGTAAGTGGACTTTACATTGCTGTTTCCACATTATCATACCAACTTAAAAGGTATTATTTAAGTATTATGTTGGTAGTATAGTTTTTCAGCTGTTTAGCTAATTTTTCGGGAAGGTTACTTTAGGTTATCATACAAATTTTTTGTGTACTTCTCGTAGATAAAATTTAATAAGCAACATGGATTGAAGTATTTCTGATCTCGGGAATATCTCCCTCAGCTGCGCCTCGGGAACTAATACTACTGTTACCTCCCTTGGCCATAAGGCCTCGAGAGCTAATAAAGTTTTTCCTTCGGCGGTGACTCAGGAGAAAACTTAACCTTGAGCAGGAAAACATACTTAACTCTATGCATTCTCTATAAACTATTCATTAACTAATTCATTAACTAACTTCATTAACTAACGCTTAAACTATTTATTCTCTACTTTTTGCAATCCTTCTTTTTCTCCTTACTTTTGAGTTAAGGGAAGAAAAGACTTACTTTACTCCTCTATACTAATCTAAAATCATAACTTTTTATCCATACTGGATATTAAATATATGATTGAGTGTAGGTGTTTTCGAAGATTGGAATAAAACAAGATACATATTTTAAAATTATTTACACTGTAATTAACTAATTTAATATTTATAATTAACATACTTAATATTCATTAAGTAATGTGTAGGTATCTAATTATAAACGCTACTAATATGAAATTATATTAAGCTTTAAACAACTTTTGAATTTTAATATTGATTTCGCTATTATAAATGCTTACTAGTAAAACTTTAATTTATTTCACTAAAACTTTTGAATTTAATAAATAGAAATAATAATACATAATAGTAAAAATTAATTATAATAGAAAATAAATTATAAGAGCAGCAATATTGAATTCCTTTCATTCGCTTTGGATGGCTAGTTTCAATTTTAAATAAAGGCCATATTCCGAGAAGTGACTAAATGATTTTACCGTGATCAACAGCATGTAAATAGATTTGAAGAGAATTTCTTGATCTTGTTCTAGTGGTCGATTATTCCCCATCAGCTTTAGGTAAGGAGATGACAGGCTTTACCTCTATTGATTGGTACTCAAGATATCCTTTGACAGAACTCTAAGCCTTTATCTACTATATGGAAATTTCTTGTTACTGTAAAGGAAATTCAAACGTTTCACACTTTGAGGTATTACCAGGAATTGTCAAGAAGGGAATTCAGTTAATAGATTCATGGCCTGTATAATATTATATTGGTGCTTCTGAGAAAATTGTTAGTAATCGATTACTTGAATTGTGTCAAACCAAGACAAAATTATTTTCCTCAATGAAAATTACCAATTTAACTTGTAGGCCAGGCACCCTTCGACAGCAGCCGACTTAAGGTAGGGCAGCACAATTTATCCTAACCACAGGGACAGACGATATCACGTGAATTGAGACTCCAGCTCTACTAGTGCTGAGTAGACCACTCTTGTACAGAGCCAATGAGAAGTCAGGAGTTTGAATTCTAGAAGGTCGGGCCAACTAGTCAAACAAAACTGTCATCGGCCCCACCCCTCCTACAGGCCTAGTGGCTTTATTTTTTTCATAATTTAGGTTGCCCAATCTGAGTGTCAAAACTTATGATAATCTAACTGAAGTGTTGTGTAGTATCCTGCCTACCCCGCAACTCAATTCGCGCAGTTTTGTATGTTTCTGCGGTTGAAAAAAATGTCCTTCATCACCTGCGTCTCACTGTACACGTTTATACTTTTACACGTACAGTTACACGTTACTAGCTAGATTTACTTGCTTCGCTACGGAGTTTAATTTTTATTTGTATCTTATTTATTATATTTTTAACTATTAGTATTAGTAAGGGTAGTGGTTGGACAGCTAAGACCTAGCAATCAGGTCACATTAGGCCCATTTTTACTAACCCCTTGGTGGAGACTTTTCCTACATAATACCTAATAAATAAAAAGAAACAGTCTCTCCACGGAATACTTGTTTATTTACCAAAGCAGCTTTCGGCTTTCATAAAGCCATCATCAGTGCCTATGAACAAACATTAAGCGTTAAAACTTATTAACATGCAACAAAACCGTTTATTGACCATGCCATTAGACTCCGAGGCTTACGATAAGGAAGTTTCCACAATAAAGATTATAGCCTGTAACAATGGATATGACAACGAGTTAATAGACAAGTTGATAACTAGGAAGAAGCGAAGTTTACTGTTGAAGGCTATGGACGTAACTAATAATCATCAACCTGTGGAGAGTACTTGGTGTTCTATTCCTTATCTCGGCCCTATATCTGACCGTCTCGCGAAGGTCTTATCTAGGTATGATTATAGAGTGGGGTTCAGCACAACCAGAACCATAGGAGCACAGCTAAGCAAGGTTAAAGACCTATACGGCCCGAAAATAATAGTGGGGTGTATATAATTGTCTGTGGGGACTGCGATTCCGAATACGTCGGACAGACTGGCCGCAGTTTCAAAACGAGAGCGAAGGAACACCTACAGCGGTCTAACAGTAGGTTTAACCAACATCTCGTTGAATTTAATCACATGCCAGCTCAGCATAAGATCGGGTTCCTACATTGTGCCAAGAAAGGACGCCGGCTTGACTCGCTAGAGAACTTAGAAATTATCAGGAGTCAGTGTCGAGCGGGAGATAAAAATATTAATGAGCGGGGAGAAGCTTCTTCTTTGATAAGAACCCTGGCTGGAGCGTCTACTTCTACTAGGATCAGTCTTACGTTAGTCTCCGACATCATATGACTCACCCACTACGTTCCTTCTTTATTTTATAAAACAATGTTAATTATGTACATCTAGTTTTACTAAAATCGGTAAGCTTTTTTATTTCTTTGACTTTGCTTTTGGTTTTATGTTTTTAACTTTATTGAGTAGTTATTCTTCCGTTTTTTTATTTTTTCGATTTTTTCGATTTTTAACTGTTAGCCTGTTTTATTAATTGTTATTTGTTTTGTCATTGCTTTTATTCTGTTTGATTAATTATCGTCATTTTTATTTATTTATTTCTTTTTAATCTTTTCATACCGTTTTTGTGGTTTTATATTTATCTCTTATTTTTGTTATTAGCTTTTATTCATTCTCTTTTAATTTCGGTTTTGTTGCATGTTAATAAGTTTTAACGCTTAATGTTTGTTCATAGGCACTGATGATGGCTTTATGAAAGCCGAAAGCTGCTTTGGTAAATAAACAAGTATTCCGTGGAGAGACTGGGTATTTTTATTTATTAAGATGACCTCCATCAACGCTCTTACTTCTCAAATACATAATACCTGTACATTGTACCACCGAAGGCCACTTCAGGGTATGGTGTGGCCATTAATGAGCTATTTAAATCAGCGTATCTTAGCACAGGATAGAACCCACGACCTTGATTCGCCTCGATTCATTGATTGCAAGGCGAGTCCCTTGAGCACATCGGCCACGCTGGCTTCCAATTGGCTTATTTAATACCATTATAAAACTTCCAAGTTCTTATCTAAGCGAGAATATCTAAATGCCACAGTTAGTTTCTATATCCCTCCTCGCCCTTAAAGCATAATGTTTAATTTTCAATCATCCCTACTTCGTTATCGATTCCGACTACTCTTTTCTGCTTAATTTCAAGATAAAGCAGAGGTTTCATACTCCTGTAACCCCTCCCCCTTATAGTGTATCATCGCTTTTCTGGATTAAAATTAGAAATATCTACTCTATTTATAGAATATAGGTGCTTTTATAATGGAGAAACACTTTTCAAAGTATTAATTTCCTGGCTTTAGAAGATTAATTTCAATCCCCTTCTTTTTTTCACTTTGCTCCTATTTTTTTCTTAGGATTCGAATTGCAGCATTTTTTTTCTTTTTGAGATCATTATCATACATGACCACCATCCATAATCAAAAAGAACAGACCAGAGTTGATGATTTGTAGAGATAGTGTACTAGTGTGTGTGTTGAGATAGTGTACGATGTATAAAGCCACCAATATATATTGGATTTAGCCACGCAACAATTAATGGATTTTTTTTTTTTTGGAACGAAGTTCCTTATGGCACATTCTGGAGCCCAGGAGTGAATCCGAAAAAAACGACCAAAATCACCGTCACCAAATTAACGTCATAAAATCACCGTCACTCAAAATCCGTCACCAAATCTACCAATGGCGATAACTGTGTTTAACTTGTGTAAAAGTTGACTGAATTAGTTGAAATTCGGCACACTTGTTCATTTTACTAATGCCCAGGACAAGTTTGTTGGACAACGTTATCCGCCCAAGCGTTCACGCGCAACGCTCGCGTAAACGTAAGCTTCAAATTTAAAATTGGAATTTTTGGACGGGAAAAAATTCTAACTTAATCTATTTAATAAGACAAACAACTTTTCTAATATTTTTTTTTTTTTTAGTTAAACGAACACCGACACTGTTATGAAGCTATAAATATCGCTAAATTTATTTAAGTGGACCCAAACATTTAAAATAAAGAAAACAACGTTTTTACCAATATTTTACGTTCTAACGTAACGATTTTAATAAAACTTCTTACACATTGTCTAAAGTACAATTGAAACAGTCATGTAAAATTTCAACCGGATAAAAGCAGAAGCTGTAGAATAGGGAAGAGATATATTTTATAATATTTTAAATTAATTGGCCGAGTAGGTAGAAAACAATCCTATTTCAATCCAAACTCCTTTAACAAACATACTCTTTAACTATAAACTCATCATGATCCACTTTTTCCTTATATTCAATATATATATTTATAGTAAGACGCTTTCTTTAATAATACAAATAATGATTTTCTTTTAATTTTTCCTTAACTCTGTTAGGTACAAACTGTTAGTTACTTTTAATTTTGCTTCTTTTCTAACTCCACCATGTATAAGTAGTTAGCAACGTATACGTACTTAGCAGTGTAATTTTATAATTTATATTTAATGAAAATGTAAGGAACTTCGTTCCTACCGGGTGTCCTTCGACACCACATGTAATTTTGGAGTCTTCATGGTTGCTGTTAAAATACCGCTGAAGTGCCAATATTTTAAGGTAGGTATATAGGTTTCAGAGTGGTTGCATATGAGTTTTTTAAATCTTATCTGAGTAATAGAGGGCAACAGGTAAAGGTTAATCAGTCCTTAAGTAGTTCTCAAGTTCTTGACGTAGGAGTGCCTCAAGGCACAGTACTGGGACCCATCCTGTTTCTTATCTTTATTAATGACTTGTTAAGTACCCCCAGGTAGGTTTAAATGGAAATATACGCGCTTTTGCAGATGATACTTCTATTATTTTTCAAGGTCATTCCTGGAAGGAAGCATTTAATAAAGCAAATTCTGGCTTAGAGATCATTCGTAGGTGGTTCTTAAATAATAAATTAGCCCTTAATTACCAAAAAACAACTTACCTGACATTCTCACTAACTTTAACAGGACAACCTGATCCTAACATTTTTAAACTTATTATACACAAACCTGATTGCTTATTGGACTCTGGCTGTAACTGCACTCCTCTTTTTAGGTCAACTCACACCAAATATTTAGGTTTAATTATAGATTCTCACTTGAGATGGGATAAACATATTGAATACCTGACTAAAAAACTAAGGCGAACAATTTATCAATTTGTTAGACTAAGATCTACAATGCAACTAAAAGATCTTAATATGGTGTTCAAATCACTCATCTTGTCTGTCATTAATTATGGATTATCTATATGGGGTGGACTATCTAAAACTATAGCTCAACCATTGGTTCTAATTTATTAAAGATTAATTAAAATATGCTTAAAGAAGCCAATTAAATACCATACAAGTTTGATCTTTAAAGAATTTGGCGTCTTACCTATGGATTTGTTATACCAGTATAAAGTTGCTACTTATATTTATAATAATATAGATTGTTTCCCTAGAAAAGAGAGTATATATAGAACTAGGAGATCACAACAAAGTCCTTTGTCAGAACCTTCCTGTAAGTCTGTCTCAGCCCATAGGCATTCATATTTCAATGGTCCAGGTATTTATAATAACTTACCACTTGATATCAAAAATAGTCCCAGTTTATATATATTTAAAAAAAATTGAATAAATTCTATCTAAATCTATTATAATCTTTATAAAATTTACACTTATCTTTAAATATTTTCTTACTATCTAATTATTACATTATTTATATTTATCTAATTAAATATGTATCTATAAAATGTTTTCTATTTATTTATTATACCGGTTTATAAATATATATATTTGAAACACTCAACGACCACTCCCGCGCACGAGTTACTCATGCGGGGGTGAACCAATAGAAACTGTTTCATAAATTATAATGTATGTACAATAAACTTTAAGCATTTTTGTATAAGGTAATATATATGTTGGTTAAATAAAGAGAATTTTAATTTTTATAAAGAAAATTAGTGTGGCAAAATGTTATTCAGGATATTCGAGCTAATATAGATTTCAATAATGTATAGTAAAACTTAGCAGCCCTTCAAACGAACATTTGAAGTTCATCTTTCATTTGAATTAGATCAACATTACGAATCAAACTTAATTTGTAATTTGATACAAATAATGATTTTCAAATAATGAGTTAC
The DNA here is from genome assembly GCA_001010745.2 of Gerris buenoi. Classification (NCBI taxonomy): domain Eukaryota; kingdom Metazoa; phylum Arthropoda; class Insecta; order Hemiptera; family Gerridae; genus Gerris; species Gerris buenoi. Next base: position 14,331 of record KZ652424.1, on the reverse strand, counting down.
TTTTAATTTTGTGTCTTTTCTAACTCCACCATGTATTATAAGTAGTCATTACTGTGCAGTTTTCAGTTTTACTGGTCCGTTCGTTTTATTTTTAGCTCGACTTCGAATCTTACACGTCGTTATCATGCCAATAAATCACAGCTCGATATTTCAAACTGAATTATGTATATAATTTATTTCTAAGGCTAGTTTAATTTTGTGATAGTTTGAACTATGATTAATATCTGCAACATAAATGGGCGTGGTTTTTTTATTTCAAGGGTATAAACTATAGTTTATTGTAGACATTTTTAACGATATAGATCTCAAAACTTACTGTGTAAAATTCTGTTTGGAGTCATGCAACTTCTACTGAATGTTATAATCATTAATATATAGTTAAAATCAATTAACATAATTAAATTTCTGTCAAGAAGCCGTGAAAATTTCTTACCTATACACTTTTTATGACCGTAAAAAATAAAATAATAAAAATCAGTTAGTGGGAGGCCATCGACTTTTTTTCTATTACCTATTTATTTATTTATTTATTTTTATTGCTTTTTTAGCCTTTTACTCTTCTGTTTTTGTTTTAAAGATTACCCGTTTTTAGTTGCTGTAGAATAATTGTTTTCTAGTTCTTTTTCTGTTAACTAAGCATTATTATTATTTTTTTTTAATTCTTTATCAATAAACTTTTACCTATTATATTTTGTTATTAATTTACTTGTGACTTCTATATTTCTTTTCTTTACATTTTTTTAAAAAATGTATAAAGGGAATCTGCTCAATAATAATCTTTGATTTTTACACAGTAAATATTAGACAGTGGATAATAAAAATAAATATTTGTAGCAAGATTTTTTGAATTTATTCCTAATCAAATATATCCTCTGCTTATCATATTCATCTCGTTTTATATTTATTAAATTTAGGTTATACGATTATCCCTTTGATACAATTTATTACTTGCATATTGTATGTAATACACTTGGTGTTTTATTAATCGAAAATCTATGTAAAATTGATAAGGCATTTTTGAGATTCAATCTTATAATGTTTCAGAATCAATTTATTCATAGTGGAATATTGTGCTTGTTTTTTCCTGCTTATTCAAATCACTTGGATTTCAAATTAAAATAATGATATTTGCATTTATTTGCTGTTTTATTTGTTTAATATTGTTCACAGAAGTTTTGAAAATAGGAGGAAAGTAATACTCTAACCTATTGTGACCATATTATCAAATGCTAAATTATGATAAGTGTAGGATTACCTTATGGGTGGTTTATATTTATACAGTGAATTCTCCGGAAAATTTTTGAGCATTAAAAAATGATCATGAAATTTTTTTTTGAGGAAATCATACTATTTTCACTTTCATCAGTAAACTAGGGTACCAATATTTTCGAAAATTTAAATTTACATTATTAAAAATAGGTTTAAAATATAGTTTACAATTGCATAAAACCGTTTAAAGTGGTATTAGTAGGAAATTTGAAAGTCAGTATTTTAAAATTAAAATATGAAGCGTTAGTGGAGGTCATCATAAAATGTAGAAAGAAAAAGTCACTTAACGTAATAGTACACTACGCGTCGAGTGCGGAAAGTAGCATTTTGCATGAGAGTGTAGAGTTTGCATCCCGAGCGATAACGAGGGTAGTAAAACCACACGATCAATGCAAAATGCTGTTTTCGCACGATTTGCGTACCTACTTTATCTACGATTGTTGGATTTTAATAACAACTAGAGAAAAAAAAATTCCTGCATGTAAGTTCGTATTTCTCTATAGATAAAGATGACATTAATTTACTAGTTGTATGTTCTGCCGAATTAATTATTTCGGTAGGCGTATTTATTCTCCTGATTTTCGTTTTTTTTTTTTTGTTTTTTTTTGTTTTTCACTTAAATCTCGATATAAACAGTTACTTTAATCAAACAAACGGCAAATTAGTTTTATTAAATCTAAAAAAAACTTGATAATCGTGCGTAAATGTGAATAATTCTTCTTGTTTACCGCCCTAGGGCGGTAAGAAGCAAGAGGAATTCTCCAGATTTATGAGACGCGCATGCGCAATAATTACAAGTACGTAAAGAATCACATTCTACGCGTCTAAAGAGAGATACAATGTTTATATTTCGTATCAATCGTAGATAAAATAAGTTTATTATTTTCAGAGCAGCTTTCAGCCACTGTAGGCCCATCATCAGTGCCGCAAAAGCGGAAGAAAAAAATTAAATAAAAAGATAAAACATGGGAGAACGGTGAGTCATGTCAAACCAGCATCATTTGGATATAATACAGTTTGTGTTGAGCTTGAATATTCCTCAAATCCACAACTATTTCATAGATCAAACAAACGCAAGAAATTGCTAGTACAGGCTTAAGGGGGTAGGGTAACTTAAAAATGATTTTTTATTAATTTTTTTTTTCTTTTTTTTTTAATTTCAAACTATATGACATATTGAACATTTTTGTATCAATACAGCATCTCAAAAACGTCAGGAAGTTATAAAAATAAAATAAAATGTAGGTAGGTACTCTAATAACCGCCTGGTACCACTAAGACAGAAAACTAAAAAAACATAAAGAAATACTGCAAATTCATAAAGCAACCAGTTTAGAAATTATACAGCAAAGGAACCAGTGTTATATTATAAATAAATAAATAAAAAATTATTTGGTAACAAGAAGCAGAATGACGAGTAAGGAATGTAGAACAGAAATATGTGAGTCACTGCCTTGGGTGGTGCCTTGTCATATAGAGCGCTCCCCTGTAAAATCACGTTTTTAGACGTTCAGGTACACTTTTCTCCAAAACTACTAGGCCGAATACAATGATTTTTTTTT
>KZ652423.1:177509-199927 GCA_001010745.2 Gerris buenoi | reverse complement strand
GGAAAAGTATTGTTTTCACTAAAAAAATATTGTTTTTTTCGAGATTTCAACTAAATTATATTTGTTTTGGGTGTTTTTAAGACCTCCTGAGTATTTTCAGCATGATTTCTGTTTGTGTGTTATCATCGTAGTGCCCAGGTTATTTAACCTAGAGAGTTGAAAATTTTGCTGAAAAATCAGTCCTAACTTCTAGTTGTGCCGCCCGCCAATTCAACATTTTCCGCCGTCGCGAACCCAGTTTGCAGAGTCAGCAAATTTTTTTAAAAATTCGTAGTAAAAAATCACAAAGTAGAATGATCGAGTTGAAATTTAGCACGAATGAATTGATTTATTTATAACATACGGTCGTACAACACTAATCACTATTATTATTTAAAAAAAAAAAAAAAAAAAAAAAAAGTCTGTTTCTACCTTCTAATTTTAATGCATTACCTGATATGTAGCTAGATTACCTACTCATAACTCAAGTAACCGCATTAGGAAAAGGAAACATTGTACAAAGATATTTTAGTACCTGTAAACTCTAAATATCTTTATAATAGTGCTATGTGTACCCTGTTGTAATTGTTCTTAATGATGAGGTGGATCCTTAAGGGTAAGAAATTCTTTTCTTTCTTACCCGATAAGGATCCACCTCATCATTAAGATCTAAAAATCTTTACTTTGTCTAAACATTAATATTAACCTTAATATAGCTTACTTCCTTTTTATTAATTTAATTTGTTGTTGATGAATCCATCATGGGTAACTGTTGCTAATGAATGACACCCATTATTAACGACGTACTGGGTATTTCATTATGATGGGTGTCATTAGCAACAGTTGCTCATGATGGTGTCTTTAATAACAGTTTCTCATGATGGTGTCTTCAAAAACAGTTGCTCATGATGGTGTCTTTAAAAACAGTTGCTCATGATGGTGTCTTTAAAAACAGTTGCTTATGATGGTGTCTTTAAAAACAGTTGCTCATGATGGTGTCTTTAAAAACAGTTGCTTATGATGGTGTCTTTAAAAACAGTTGCTTATGATGGTGTCTTTAAAAACAGTTGGTCATGATGGTGTCTTTAAAAACAGTTGCTTATGATGGTGTCTTTAAAAACAGTTGCTTATGATGGTGTCTTTAAAAACAGTTGCTTATGATGGTGTCTTTAAAAACAGTTGCTTATGATGGTGTCTTTAAAAACAGTTGCTCATGATGGTGTCTTTAAAAACAGTTGCTTATGATGGTGTCTTTAAAAACAGTTGCTCATGATGGTGTCTTTAAAAACAGTTGCTTATGATGGTGTCTTTAAAAACAGTTGCTCATGATGGTGTCTTTAAAAACAGTTGCTTATGATGGTGTCTTTAAAAACAGTTGCTCATGATGGTGTCTTTAAAAACAGTTGCTTATGATGGTGTCTTTAAAAACAGTTGCTCATGATGGTGTCTTTAAAAACAGTTGCTTATGATGGTGTCTTTAAAAACAGTTGCTCATGATGGTGTCTTTAAAAACAGTTGCTTATGATGGTGTCTTTAAAAACAGTTGCTCATGATGGTGTCTTTAAAAACAGTTGCTTATGATGGTGTCTTTAAAAACAGTTGCTCATGATGGTGTCTTTAAAAACAGTTGCTTATGATGGTGTCTTTAAAAACAGTTGCTCATGATGGTGTCTTTAAAAACAGTTGCTTATGATGGTGTCTTTAAAAACAGTTGCTCATGATGGTGTCTTTAAAAACAGTTGCTTATGATGGTGTCTTTAAAAACAGTTGCTCATGATGGTGTCTTTAAAAACAGTTGCTTATGATGGTGTCTTTAAAAANTTTTTATTTCTTATGAAAGTCTAATTATTTTTATGGAATTTCAACACTAACTAATTAATCATTTTAGATAATTACTTATATAATGCACAATTATCTAAATTAATAATTTATTTGTAGTTTTTTTTCTATTTTAGTAGTATTTTATCGAACTCTATAAAAAGATGTAGTATTTTTAAACTTAAATAACTCCCCCTACTATCTTGTTAACTGCTAATATGTAGTAACATTTTTTTCTTAACTAAATGGTTTTGTCTAATCAAGATAAATGGTTCCTGAGTATATAGTATGACATAAAATCTATATTTCTTTATGTCATGTTTTATTTTCTTTTCCGCCCGTTTATTGAGACTCCTTTATTGAGCTGTCAGTATGATCACCATGTATAAAATTGTTTGCCCAACATTTTGTTTTCAATTCGATTATAAAATCTAAAACAAATATACTAATTAATTTGTCACGTACCTTCTTCCTTCATTGGACGTATAGTCGTATATAAATTTAAGTATAATAAGATAGATATTAAAACTTAGTATTTAAGATAAAAAAAAACAAAAAAACAATCTATCAAAATAAATTGACTCCTCTAAAGGTTTTATGTATAGATATGTTTAAATATCCAACCGGGTCTCTTTTTACTTTGTCATATATAAAGAGAAAGTATTGTGACGGAGCGAAAATTCGATTTTGATATTTTGATGGATTTACTCGTTTTAAGGTGGTTTTAAAAATGTCTGTCTGTCGTCTGTGCAGACGTATGGAGCTATTTGGCCGATTTTGACATACATGAAATTTGGCATACATGTTCAGAAAAATCATACCCCGAGGCGAAATCGAGAACTGAAATTTAGCTACATATTTAGGGGCGCTACCTCCCAATAACTCTGAAAAATTAAAAAAAAAAATCCTCGAAACGGTTCCGACGATTTTGATTAAACATTTTTAAAATATACATAGTCCATTTAAATACGAATCTAACGATTTAATCCGTTTTCCCGGGAAAAATCTAGTTCTAAGAAAATAGCTTAAAACGTGGACAGAGAGCGCCCGGGTTCGATTCCCCGCCAAGAAGAAGTTATTTTTATGGTAAATTTTGATGAAATGTTCAGTAATAATTAAATGTGCATACAAAAACTAATAAGGAAAACACAGGGCGAAGTAATTATGAACTCGTATATGAGAAAGTTAGTCTGAGTTGTATCGGACCGATTTTTTTATTCAATACTAATTAATAATATTTTGATTGCATAAGATTGAAATTTGCATGGAATCATCTGTGGGTTAATTTTGACGTTTATCATTCCAAATTAGTTAAAATCGTAAAAGTATATTCTGCATGGTTGGTCACAAATGGACTGACAGACAGACACGAAATCAAAAATTGTTTCCTAATGTCTCTAAAATGCATTTCCGTGTCGGAAATTATAATTATAAAGAATAAAATATAACAACCACAATGCATAATTATAGTACATAAAATAATAATACACAATTGAATAATAAATTCAATTATTTTGTTAAGGCTAAAGACCTTGCACTTGTACCAAGGTTCAAATAATTTATGTGATTCTATATATTCACCGATGAAAGGATAAGTACACATGTTATTATACATTTATTATAATGCATGTTATCCCACATAATATTTATATGTGTTTTTATCGTTTATTTTTTATTCCTAGACCTAGATGTTTTATTCATTTTGTTCTGCACTATTATAAAAATAATGCAAGGAGAAAAAAAAGCCAGTGACCGCATTATACTGTTTGTCTTCCTCATCACAAATTTATAACTTTCAAAATGGGACGAGAAATAAAAACAGGTTTAGCTTGCGAAAAACCTTGTCAACCGTGAATAAATCATTTGGTGTCTCAGAAAGGAGTAAAGTGTCAATAAATAATTAATATAGTCTAGTGACTTATTTACACTTCAGCAAGTATTAAATCGATAATCGATTGTCCTACAACGTTTTCTAAACTTTGCTTTTTTTTACTTTTATAAAAAATAGCCTATATCTTTTGAAAATGCTTTCATTGACTAATAATGTTTATCTTAATCTTGTTCAAACTTTCACAGTATATTCCGTAAAGCCCTATAAGTGGTATAACTTATCATTCGTGTGACTCAAAAGTCAATTTTAGACCGTATTGATTGGCTATTAGCATTTCATGTTTTACAACTTTGAATTTGTTCTGTGATAACGTGTGATAACAGTTTATGATATTACGTGTAGTAAAGTTATATTATTATTGTTCCAACAATGTCCCTTTAACATGGATGTTTATTCAATATCGTCATATTTTTGACCCCTTTTTCCATTTGTAGTTATTTTACTTTCTCAAGGAAGAAAGTAAGTAGTATTGTGATGGCATAAAAAAAAATCGATTTTCAGATTTTGATAGATTAACTCGTTCAGAAGTCGCCTGAGTCGAAAAAAAGAGGAAACTAAATAATGTCAGTCTGGAGTACTTGATACTTGATTTCCATTAAATTGGGCATACGCATGTTCCATGTTCACTAAAATTCAACGAGTTGCATGGAAAATAAAGTTTGGCGCTTTCATTCTTCTTTACCCTGGCCTTCTGTCCAACAATCCTTAGTTCTGCTCCAATTAATCAGTCCATCTGTTTTTGAATTATTGAATAAAATGAATGTGTCCCCGCTAGAAATCGAATCAATGGTCTGAATGAGGAGCCCTATTGTATCTATTATTGTGTTTATCAGGTCCATGGAAACAATAACCTTTCAATCCTATCGGGGTTTACCATTATTACCTATTATAAAAATGTTTACTAATACATCAATTAAATCATACATTTTTAATATGAATTCTTTATTGTTTATGCACTTATGGTGTAAAAGATTTTCTATTTTGCTTCCAAGCTTACCGAAATTAATCTTATCAGAGGTAACAGAAGCTCAGAGCAGATCAGCCCATTTCGAGCATCAGGGAACATTTTTAGTCAAATGTCTGGCGCTCAATTTTTGCGAACCAACATACATATTTTAAACACTGCGAGTCCAATTTGAATAACATTTTTATGTCAGGTCTTAGCGCATTGTTATTTCCATGTATGTTTCAACCTTCACCTCAACCTGCGCCTCTTAATTTATCTTCCACATTCGCACAACGTTCTAGCGAATTTTCGAAGAAAACTAAGCTATTGCAATGGCTTTAACATTTCTGTAATGCGGAATTTTTGAAAATTTTCTTCATGGAAACCCGTTTTAGACCATTCTTAATCGATTCCTAAAATTTAACACTTTTTTTATGTATGTCACTCCAGACGATATCTCCCCTTAGGACGCATTTAAAAACTTCAAACAAATTTTAAAATATCAAAATAAAAGATGAGTTCGTTGGCCAGAAGGTTTGGGGTTCATTTAAGGGTCAAATTTTGACAATTTAGGATCAAAAATAGCATAAAAACGTGTTTTTTTTTATTTTACCCCCTCTATGAAAATAAGACAAAAGTGTGCATAACAACAATCACTGTACTCTTAAAGAGCTTTCCAACGACATGCATCTTGAAGGGTAAATACTATTTTGACTTTTGTACACCGACCGTGACTTTTTGACCGTGTACCATTTTTTTTTTTTTTTTTTTTTTTTTTTTTTTTTTTTTTTTTTTTTCCCCCATCCAAACCCCAATTTTCCTATATTATCNTTTTTTTTTTTTTTTTTTTTTTTTTTTTTTTTTTTTTTTTTTTTTTTTTTTTTTTTTTTTTCACCCATCCAAACCCCAATTTTCCTATATTATCATAAGCCAATAATACGCATATTTCTTTGAAAAATTGCTCATTAAGTCATGGTGCATGACTGCGATTGACACCTATATATTTAAAAGTACTCATCATCGAAGATAGACGTAAGATTCAGTGCCAGTGTTGACATAAAGTAGACTCGCCCCTTACTAAATCTTTTTACTAATGGACCTCTTTTTCTTCCGCAATAAGCACTGATGATGGCCTTTAGAAGGCTAAAGCCTACTTTAAAAATTTAAATTATTTCAATTTACCTGGAGAGGCTGTTTGTGTTAGCATATCTAGCCACATCTCGCGATTTTGCTAAATTTATACTTTTATTCGTGTAAAAAATCAAAACTATTTTGACAGATTTAAAATAAATTAGTGAAAAAATAAATAAATTAGTGAAAAAATAAATAAATTAGTCGCCAATGGTTTCTACGACATCAACTACATTTAGTTACGCTGTAGAACGCAATAAAGCTATGCGCTTATAATTTTATTATTAATTATATTGCCGTTTGACAATAAATAGGTTTATATTTTTTACTCTTTTAGAGTTGCCTTTAGCAGTTTATTCTGGGAATTATATACACGCTTTTATAGTTATAGTTATTATTATTTTAATTAGAACGTTGATCGGTGTTATTAATCATTTTAAATTGTTAGATCGTTAAAAGAATGAGGATGGAGAAAAAAAATTAAAAATGATTGAATTATATAGGAAATATTGTTATCGAAGAATAAATTAAGTTCACGTGCAAGAGTAGCGTTTTAAGAATACATAATAATAATGTACTGCGAAACAATAAAAGAACACAAAAAAAAGTAAAATAAATAAAAAGGAATTAAATATACTGCGCAGTAAAAGAAGGAGTGGTAATTCAGTATAAGGACCGCTCAATATAAACTGTTATATAATTAATAAATAGATGCAATAGGAATAAATAAAAAAAAAATGGGGACGTGAGTTATTAAGAAAAATGTTCTGTCAAAATGTAAAGCATTTGCATCGTGCAATGTAGTGTTTCGAATGAAACAGACACTTAACTTCTTTGTTGAAGTTCCCTAATAATTGTAGAAGCATATCATTCTAGAAGCATATGAAACGGGTTGTAGGTATACTAAATTTTGTTTCAAATTAATTATAGTTCAGGAGATAGCGTGCAAAAAAGTGTCTGACAAACATCAAGCTATAATTTGTGTATAAGTAAATGTTTTGGTGCCTTTTAAGAATAAGTTTGTCTGCGGGACATGGCTTGGCAATAGGGATTTGAAAAAAAACAAGCCGGTGGAGAGCGGCCATGTCCCGCCCTTTTTGGTGGACAATGTGATTTTCAAGATCCTGAGTACGAACTTAGTTAGTAGACCAATTATCAAGTTGATGGCATTTTGTCCCTTGACTGGGGAACACTTTGCTATTTCGAATAACACTTGACTAACAACTATCCTATTAAGTGACAAACTGCCATCAACTTGTTAATTGGTCTCGTATCTGTCTGTCGTTCAATATTTCCGCGACCCAGCATATCTTTAAATTTGAATGGTTTGTCGAAAGTAGCTTACAGATTATTCCTTTTTAATTTCAACCGTCTGCGCACAATTAATGCTACTAGATTGATACTTAAAATTATGAAAAAAGGTTTATCAAAAAAAGGGGGGGGGGATAAATGACATAATAATAGGTTTTAAAAGCAAAACATCATTGGAGAACATGATAAGACGCGAAGAATGGTTTATCGAAATTAGCTAACATATAGTACCAATTTTATTTAAAAAAATTAATTGTGCTGTCATTTATTTATTATTGAATACAAATAAATCTGATCCTACTATAGGAGTCGAAAAAAGGTCTTAATATTCACAATTAGCTATTTTACATACTGATGTGACCATTAGTCCAATAATAGGGTGCAAGGAAGCTATGAACCACACTAATTGGCAAGTTTTTGTTTAAACCATTAAGAATTCATGTTTACGAGCAACTTTATTCATATTTAATGTTATGATTTTCAGTACACATTTGATTATTTACTTGACGGATTCTTCCAAAACGATCATTATTGTTGTAAATACTCACTTCTCTGCGAAGTCAAACTTAAATTATGAACAGTCAGGTTACTGAATTATTATAGCTTTAGAGATAGTGCAAGTCTTAAGCTTAGTTATTCCTTAATTTAAAGAAAAAAGTTCAAAAAAATATGTAAACAAAAAATATAACCCTTGCGATTTTTAGGCTTCTATGATCAGAGCAATTGAGAAAGCACAATGCCTGTGACTATGAATGTGTTTCGATTTTACTAGAGATGTTCTACTAGAGGAATCTTGTGCAAAGCTTTCCCCACACCAGGACTCAATGTTGCACGTCTGCAACATTGCAACATGTTGCACGGAGCTGAATCACACAGCGAATCAACAGCGCCGATTAAGCCCCGCAACATTGTGTCCAGGTTTGGACTTATCTTTGCACAAGGTGTATGTAGTAGAATGGAAACACCTGTCATGCAGGCATTGTGCTTTCTAAATTGCTCTGATAATTTGCCTTGAAGCCTTCGCATCGCAATGAGTAATTGCCTTTTTCTTTAAATTATGTATACTTATATTCGAAAACTCGGGGTGTTCGACCTCCAGCCCACTGCAAACATTAGTTTCAAATCAGACGTCCTTTAACTTTATTATGTAGCTGATAGAGGAAATTCTGGATGATGTAAGACTTGGAGTCTCATCAGCTTATACGCCCTACCAAGTAGAATATAAATGTAAAATCATTTTTCCTCATCTATACAGAGCAATTATGATAATTTAAGGACATTGTGCTTCGGGCATCTAGGCAAGTCTCGATTTATCATCAAATGATTTATCATGCATCATTAATTAACATAGAGTCTATTATTATCTTCTATTTTAAACAAGTCTTAATTAATAATGCGAGTCTTCAAACTGTCAATGATCTTAAATTTATAAAATATGTAATTATTTCAAATTAATAAACCCATTCTTAGAATGAAGGATACTAAGCCATTAAGAAGAATTGGTTGTAATGAATTTCTTTTTATCATCTTGATAAATTTGATCGTTTAGTTTTATTTCGTACATTAATTCCTAAACGGATAAATATGCTACTATGTTAACGTAAATTATATTAAAATATTTCTGTAATCACTTGTTTTTGTAGTTGTTGGGTCAAGAAGTTGTGCTATTTTCTTTTATTGTAGCTTGTACAGATTAAATGTAATACATTTTCTGACTAAGGGAACAGAAGTATTGTGTTTATTCTGAATTTATTTATTTCTTACAATCTCAATTCAACAATTCAAAAATCCTTTTTAGACAGCTATCCGTCGGTCTGTATTTTTTTCATTCAACCATATCTTAAAATTACGTCCGATTTTATTAAAATTTAGATGGTAGGTCATAATTGAGCCATTGTCCAATATTAATGTCAACCTCAAAATAGTTTTAAAATTGAATAAAATGAACCAATAAAACTAGTAATAAAACGCCACATTAACAATGTAATGAAAAAAAAATTATTTAAAATACATTTAATTTAAACTAGCTGGTCTCGGCTGGCCTACGGCCAGCCTGCGTCCATCTAGTGGCCGGGTACTTATATTAGTTTGGACTTGTATTTTNCGTAAACAGACAAAGGTTGACAGTTGGTTTACCCCCCACCCCCCATTTGATGCAAAATTTAAAGGCGTTCCCGCCCCCCACCACAGCTCGGTCGGCCTTCGGCCTCCCTCGCAAAGACAGTTGTGAAGAAAAGGAGCGCGTACCGATTTTAATATAATAAGGGATAAGGGACAAGCTACAAGAAGATGAACCAGCTCGAAAGATTAATGACTTACTCTGTAGTAGTTCTAAAACGTTTTACATGTTTTGTCTGACTAAAAATCCAGAAAAAAAAACGTTCTAAGCGAGAAATTAAGAAATATTGCTTTTGTAATTTGTACTTACGTAAGGGGATAATTTAACTCGCTTTATTATTACACTTCTCTTTATGCTTAATTTAAAAGATTGGTGCCAGAATTAAAAAAAATATTTTTTTGAAAAAATCAGAAAATACCATTGTTCGAAGAAATGATCAAAAATGATAATTACCCTGGTACTTTATTTAAATTTATTATTTTTATTTTATTCTTATAATCTCTAGTGCTAGTGCAACATCTCGTGAAAGCTTAAGACCTAATCAAAGGGTTTATATTTTTATACAACTTTATATGTTATTGATTTCGCTCAGCTGTATAAACTGTATATTGACATTTGTAACAGGATTGTTCAAATTTAGCATTACCAAATACTTGCTCTTTAATCATCACAAGTTGAACATTTTATTTAACACAATTCTTCACCTTTATTCAAACATAATATTACTTATAATTACGCTGCCATTTAATCAAAATGCTTTCTTAGTTACCAAATCTCTATGTTTTGCATATCTTCACCTACTTTATGAAAATAAGACCTAAACTTAGACCTTTTATCGACTTAGAGTAACAAGTGGTTTCGTGCAAAAGCTTAGTACCTTGCACCAAAGGTTTTGTAACAAATCCGACTTAAGCTTTTTTCCAAGCTATATTTTCTCCCCTTTGCCAAAAATAGAATGCCAAACTTATCGTTTTATACAGTTAACTTCAACACTAGGAGTGTTATATCCCTAGAAAATATATCTGTGACGTTATTCTGTCGTTTGAAAAAGACATAGTTGATAAACGATTGGATGTCATGCTATAGAATAACTTGTGTATAGAATGAGTAACACGATTATAATAATCTATATTATACATTTTCCTATCTATTATAATAATATTTGTTGTCCCGATATAGGTTTTTTTTCTGCGTCAATTGTTGCATTGGAATATTTAAGTTGTTAATAGAAGTGAAAAGAACAGCTTATTTGAATGGCAATGTTAACTGATCGCTCAGATCAGATTGCATTCATCAAACTCTCATTTGTGTGACAAAAAGTTCAACGAAAAACATAAACTTTCTTTCCACGTAAATTGTATTTTTTACTTTCTCGTATAAAGAGAAAGTATTGTGATGACGCGAAAATTCGATTTTGATGGATTTACACGTTTTGAGGTCCCTTAAGTCCAAAAAGTGGTTTTTACAAAATGTACCGATTTTGACGAAGTTTGGTATACATTTTGAGAAAAATCTTACTCCGTGGCAAAATCGAGAAATGAATTTTAGCTCTAAATTAGGGAGCGTTAAAAAATTCTAAAGTGTAGTCCATTTAAATATAAATCTAACTATATAAGCCGTTTTCCCGGGAAAAATCTAGTTCCTGAGAAAATAGCTTAAAATGAGGTCAGAGAGAGCCCGGGTTCAATTCCCCGCCCAGGAGGAGTTATTTTTATGGTATATTTGAATTAAATGTTTAATAATAATTAAATTTACATAAGAAAACTAATAAATGGAAAATATTGGGCTAAGTAATTATGAACTCGTATATGAGAAAGTTTGTCTGAGTTGTTTCGGACCGATTTTTTTATTTCTGACATGAAGTACATAGTCTATTTTTCTCTGTCTGCTTCCCGTAGTTAATAATAATTGTAATTTGATTTAAATTAAAAATTAAAGTGATTTATGAATAAAGCTAATCGAAAATGTGTTTTAATTATTTTTCTAAATCTAAGCAATTTAGTCTTTTTTTGGTTTAGACTAATCTCGACTTTTTAAACCCATTCCAGGGGGTACGGATTAGGATATTTTGTCTAGACGAAACCTCTTGATCCCTAGTATTGATTAATCTTGCGTATAGTAACCCCTTAGTGAGTATTGTGTTAGGTCCTGGTTAAAGACTATAATATATTGATTAACGTAGGCGCATATCAGCTACGTATATTAGCTAAAACTGACTACATACTTCTAAAAGAAGTATGTAGTGTATTATTATGTTCCCCATAGTAATCATGAGTGCTGATTAGATATTAATCTATTCTAGAGTTATGTATCCATACATATTTTATGGATATGTAATGTATATCATCGATACGTGTTCTTTTGATATGTTTAAATATTTTATTCGGACAAAATCTCTTGAATTGATTAGTCTTGCTTATAGTAATCGCTTGTATGTAGTGTTAGGTCCTAGCTAATCTAAAGTCTGTACGTATTGTTATATTGATCGACGCCTGCGTACTATATACTGACAAAAACTGACTACTTCTAAAAGACCTCTTTAGTAATCCTTTATTACTGATTATTATCATTATATATCAAACTTTTTAATCTATTTTATATTTACGTTAATATTATAAATTTAATTATTATCTAATAACCATTGAATTGCATCTTTACATTTCTCTTCACCTTAATATAATTTACTTAAAAAAACGTAATTGGTTGTATTACAAAACAGCTATCTTATTACTGTACAACGTTCTAACTTGATCTCATTAATTTTTATTACCAGATTTCCATTATTAATTAATGGCATTCGATATAATTCCTTTGAATTTTCAATTCAAAGGAATGTTAATTATGTACAGTTAAATAGATTTAATTACCTGTCAATTTTATTATGTAAGCTTAATTGATTCCGTTAAAACTCTAGTTATTACATAACTTGCTAAATTATTTTTGCTATCTTTTCAAATTTGATATTTCTTATAAATACATAACTTTTCTTAGAATTTTTTGAGAGGATCAGATAAGTCAAAAGTAACAAATACAAATATAACCATATTAATACCTTATTACTAATATATTATTACCGTTGAAAATGTTTATTTTAATTTTATACTTTTCCCATTGTAAGTGTTATGTTTCATTTTACTTTTTTTTAGAGTCTTCTCTATTAAAGTCTCTATTAATGGAACATTAGTTTTATCATTCTATCTACATAATTATGACTAGAGAGGTTGATAAAAATTAATATGTACATTTATTATTGTAGTTGTTTTGTGGGTCCTTAGGGATGTAATTCAAAACACTATCTCCTATACCATACTGCTATATTTCAACTCTGCCTCGAGTCATTTTCAAGCATCATTTATAAAGCTTTGTTGTTTCAATCATTTGTTTTACAAAATCGTCATTTTTCAATACAGTAATTTATTTTTTAAGTGCTTATACAGCTACTCGTCCTGTTCCAAACGGAACATACCCCAAAATCTCACATTCAAAATTATTTTAATTTCTTGCTTCTAAACAATTAACAAATTCCCTAATAAACTTTAAAACAAACACATAACAATCAAACTACACTCAAACATGCTAACAATCTCACTAGTTATTAAAATTAAATTAACAAGCTATTTTTTTTAAAAATAAAAATTTATTCTATCACAGCTCTTATGTTTACACTGTACAAAGTCACTGTACAAAGGACTGTTACTTGTTATGTGTTTGTTTTAAATTTTATTAGGGAATTTGTTAATTGTTTAGAAGCAAGAAATTATAATAATTTTGAATGTAAGTAAACATAATATGTTAAACAGAGTTTTCTTAAATATTTTAATTGAAAATTACATTTTAACTAAGTCGACCATTGTGTTTTAGGTGAGATTTTGGGGTATGTTCCGTTTGGAACAGGACGAGTAGCTGTATAAGCACTTAAAAAATAAATTACTGTATAGAAAAATGACGATTTTGTAAAACAAATGATTGAAACAACATAGCTTTATAAATGGTAAGGATAGTTGTTTTCCAAAAACCTTTTTTTCGCTATTATTATTGTATCAATCAACAATAATGTTTGTAACTACGACTCATAAGTATATGTTTATGACCTGTTGTAAAATTGTTATAGATGCTTGAAAATGACTCGAGGCAGAGTTGAAATATAGCAGTATGGTATAGGAGATAGTGTTTTGAATTACATCCCTAAGGACCCACAAAACAACTACAATAATAACTTTCAAGGGATCCCCAATCACCTTAATATGTACAATCTTCTTGTCACCTCAATTTTATATTAATAATTAACAAACGCGTTTCGAAATTTTATGTCATTTTCAGTGCAAAGTGTTAGCGTAGTAAGATTTTTTAAAGATTCTACTAATTACATAATATATTTAAAAACTTATATGACAAAAAATATTTACTCTTACTTTGCTAACACTAAACACTGAAAATGACAAAAGTTCGAAACGCGTTTGTTAATAATTAATATAAAATTGTGGTGTCAACATTTTGTTACTGTTTTTATTAACCTCTCTAGTCATGCAGTTTTACCACAAAATCTCAGTCTAAACAATCAATCATTTCCATCCACACAATTCAAAGTCGAGTTCAGAAATAAAATAAGTTTTGAAGATGTGTTATTATTTGTCTATTTATTTAATCAAGGAGTGATAAGGACCACCTGTACATTGAGCTTATTTTCTTATTAATACCTTCTTCTATTTATAATGTCAATATTTAGCATTAAAAAACAAAATTATATATGCACTATCTCGTTTCCTAAATAATGTGCTTTATAAGGAACGGAAGAAAAGTTGAACAACAACAGTAGAGAGAGAACCAGCATACAGAGAACCCAGCATAAAGTGAAACTATACCCGAATAGTTTCGTGCCTGTGTCTGTCTGTCACTCTGTACGGTTCCAATAACTTTTGAATCAGAAGAGATAAAAACATAAGCTCCGCCCACCAATATCAAAAGGGTTTTGATGTCTTTCAACATGGTTGTTTAACTTTTGATTTGGTCTCTCAACCTGCGCATACACACTTCAACTTCAACGTCAACTCAACCAAGTTGGACAAGAAGTTGATGTGTGTATGGGGGCCTTCAGAGAGACTACTACTTGTTACATAACATTTAATAGTTCTCATTTGCGATAACTCCAAGTATTTATTATCTTAAGTTAAAGCGTATATGTAAAACAAATAACACGCTTTTAAAATGACTAAAAAAAATATTTTCCAAATAATAATTGACACCACTCCTTTTTTTTAAAAAACATATTTCTTTAATAATCCAATGACACGAAGAGTTCACATATTCGCCGAACATCATGCAAAGAAAACGTGCCCGGTAATTTAAAACGGACTTATATAATATGATATGTATAATTATGAAATTAAAGACGCTTTAATGTTAAAAGACTTTCCCATGTTTCATTGCATTTGTGATGAAAACAATTACTATGTCACCAACCAATTACAATGTCAGCAATTAATGTTATGTAACCTCGTATTTTATACATGAAAATTAAACACTTAAGAATGACATGTTAGATCAATTAATGATAAATTATAAGGGAATTTATTTATTTTCTAATCCTTCGCTAAATTCGTTTGATATTTTTCAATTGTTATGAACTTTTGGACATACCATATAATTAAATTGTTATATAATAGCCAAATATTTATTTACTTCTGATCGTATTTTCAAAAAAATAAAACGTAATAAAATAAATTATCCTGTCAAACGTCAAACCCGAATAAAGCTTTCAAATAGAATTTTAATCCCATAATATTATGAAACTTTCATAACATAATACCTAATATAAAAAGTTTTACAGATAGGTGTTAACATTGCGATTTCACTGGCAACAACTTGTTGAGTTTTTTATAAAAAATGTCTCAGGAACTAGATTTTTTTTCCAGGAAAACTACTTTTACATATTTATATTGTAAATTCTTAGTTAAATGGATTATTAAATAGTTATTTATGCACCTAGGGAGTAAGCCATTATTCCCTGAGCGAAAAAGTTCCACCTCAAGAACCTTGGTCCCAAAATCTAAGCGAAGCCGAGGGAATTAGAGTTTTTGATTCCCGAGGCGCAGCCTAGGCAGTAAATTAAGCCGAGGGAGATAATTATCGCGAGGGGAATAATGGCACTTTACTCACGAGGTTCATACAATATTTTATCTTCAGTTGGGAGAAAATACACATTTTTGTCCATTTCAAAGTTTTTATTTATTATTTTAATAAATATCAATAATTATCAGCATTTTTAATAGCATAGATATAAGAGATTCAATATTGAAAACAAATAAGAATTGGAATTAAAACTCAAATAGAAGGTTATTTGGATGCAGGTTATAAACAATGATAAAGAATGTCGAAAAAGCAATGTCGCCAACCTGATTTCAACAACTTCATACATTAGCCATTCATTCTCTACTATTTATAAAATAATTAAGTTGGCAATACTTGAAGTGAAGTGCTTCGAAAATATTGTAACTTACTACTTCTATTAACTTACTTCTTCTAGTAACTTTCTAATAAAACTTAAAGCAAAAAGAAAACCATTGCTACTTAACTTTAAATTTTTTACTACGGTTAAATTAATTCTTAAAAAAAAATGAGAATGAATTTAAAATAATGTATATTTATGTAATACTGCAGACTCTTGCTCAGCTCTAAATTAATATGCTATTAACTGCAGAATGAGCTCTATAAAAACAGTTAATCTGTTATCTGTTCTTACTCCTGACCCCTGGAATTTCCTTACGACAATATTTAAATAGCTTTTTTTATTAAATTTTATTTTTTATTTATTTTTTATTTTTATTTTTCTCTTGCACATTTCTATGAAAATAATAGTAATGATTAATATTGGAATTTTTCTTTTATTATCTAATTATTTTAAATTCCAAGTGGTATTTCACTGTGCTATACCACTTTTCAATATAATTACACCCTATGATAACGAGACCATTCTAATTTTTGTATTTGCTTGTTTTTTTTTTTATTTCGCAGTATATCTTTATGATTTAATTATTTTTTTTTTTTAAACAAGTTCTTTATTGGCATAAGTTACAAAAAATTGTGTATACCGGAGCCATAATGTTATTTTGAGGGAGGATAGTTTGTGCCTTTCATAATTTTTTTNTTTTATTTAGGAGGGGGGGGATAGAAAAAAGGAAAAATATATCTATATCTATCTATATATGTATATAAAGAAGATAGTCTGTGGGTATGTATATCCTTTATACAAAACTAAAGTTTTATTCCTGCTTCTCCGAAGCAAGGTTACTGTCTACATGAGATTTTTAAATTAAATTTTTGGTACACAGAGGTATGGGATACAAATGCCAAAGTTATGAAAACTTTTCATGATGCATATCGTTGAAAAGCTTATTAAGAATAAAGTAATTGTTGTTATGCACAATTTTGTCTTATTTTTATTTAGGAGGGGGTAAAGTGGAAATATCGGACAGGAAGTGGGTATACAGGAAAAATATTTCTATAATCAATATATATAAAGAAGAGTGTATTTGGGTATGTGGATTATTTATACAAATCTTCAGTTTTAAGCTTCGAGGCAAGAGAAAGGTTACCTACTGTCTACTTTTGTTTTCGAAATTTAAATGTTGGTGCACAGGGATACCGGGTAGAAAAATACAATTCAGACATATCCCTCATTATGCAAGTCATAATGAGAAAGAAAATTCAGAAAATTCATAAAGAATGTTATTGAGGGTTCGAATAAGAACACAATTTAAAAACGAATGAGTATATTAACATAGAACGAATAAAACAGAAAAATGTGTGACCTCTTAGGTTGAGTGTTAGGAACCGACTGACTGGTCCTAGCCAAGGCAGACGGTAGGGCAAGCCGACTTGGAGGGGGCACGTCCGACCCGCACTCTCGTAGCACTACCATGACACTACAAGTCTTAACATAGCCGCGCACCTTGAAAGGACCCGTTTCAAAATATAAATATATAGAGTAAAATAATAAAGCTCAAAATAACGAATATTAAAATTAATAAAAGTGAATAAATGATGAAGTCTCCCTTTAATCTTCAATAGAGAGTGGGCAGATACAATTGATTGCTTCCTGAAGTCAGCAGGGGTGCGGTCCGTGAAGACTCGCACTGTTCCGTTTCGACTAGAATGAAGTTGAACAGTTTGTCTTGGGAGCCATCTCAGGGGTGGAATTATAATTCGCCTTCTGACTGACAAGCGAATCAATTAGTTGGTTGTGTGAGCCAGAAGACAATTTAACTTGGGTCCGCAAACTAAAAAAATTAAGAGATTTATTAGTGGTATGACATGGTCCAGTTAAAAAAAGTAAGGTTTGTAATATAATTCCCTCAAAACATTTCAGTTTTGTATACTTATTTTTTTACAACGTTCTGATACTTTTAAAATATACATTTAGTATCTACTTCTTTATTGATATTTAGATCAGGTCTGAATTTTTTTATACAACCCGGGCTGCGCCGGGTACTTCAGCTAGTTTATCATAAAAATAACGTCTCCTCGCCGCGCCGAAGAATCGAAGCCGGCGGAGAGCATTTAAAGCTATTTTCTCAGGAACTAGATTTTTCCAAGATTTATTTTAGAATTTATTCATTAAAATCCTCGGAACTGCTGTAGTAGTTTAAGAATGTTTCTACGCGTCTGAACGGACTACAGGCACACATTTTTTTTTTTTTTTTAAACAAGTTCTTTATTGGCATAAGTTACAAAAAAATTGTGTATACCTGAGCCATAATGTTATTTTGAGGGAGGATAGTTTGTGCCTTTCATAATTTTTTTTTGATATTTTGTAAAGGATTGGAGCTTTTGAATTACTTTTGTGGAAGGGAATATTGGATAATTTCGGAGTAAATATTTTATAATTTATTTATTTTATTATTATTATTATTTTGTTTATTTTTTTTAATGGGAATTTTTTTATTGGATTTTTGTTGGGATAGTTTGCAGGTGTATAAATGGGTATCATAGGCAGTCTGTGGACTGGCTTAATCGGGAACCAACCTGGCATTTGCCTATTAAATTGAGGGAAACCACAGAAAACCTCAATTAGGTTGGGTGGACCCGAGTCCTTCCAAAATTCTTCCTATGTTTTTCCTAATTAATTTTTATTTATTTATTTTTTTTAATTTTATTTCGAGTGTGGGTTTCTGTTATGAGGAGTGGACTCCAGATTTTTCAATTTTAGGCTAAGGGGAGTAATTTATTTCTTTTACGAATTTTAGTGTGAGTTTAATATTTTTTAAATTTGAGAATAGGATGATCTTGATTTTTTCATTTTTATCTTGGATTTCTTGGATTTTAAGTTCTTGGTATAATTTAATTCGTTCTGATTTATATTTCGGACATTCCAATAGGATGTGAGTTACATTTTCTTCTTTATCTGGGCATGTATAACATATTGGTGAATCACTCAGTCCTATCATATAGTTGTATTGAATGCATCGTGCATGGTTACTTCTTAATCTATTAATTTTGATTATATCTGTACGAGGTAGTTTTGTTTTCCAAAACCATGGTTTAACTGGAATTTTTTTTACTATTGATTTGAAATTTCTTGCTTTTTCTGGTTCTTCTTGTAGTTTTATATTAAATTTTTCAAACATATTCTTTTTGGATATTGTTATGAGGTCTCTTGTTGGTATTTTTTTATCAGATTCTTGTGTAGGGGTTTTGGCAAGTTTGTCTGCTTCCTCGTTTCCTTCAATTCCTTGATGTGATTTGACCCATATAAAGTCTATTTCTTTATTGTTTCTTCTTATTTCTGCTATATTGTTTAAAATATTCATGAAGATGTGATCCAAGTGTGTAGTGTATGAAATGTTGTCAAGTTTTTTAAGAACGCCCTGGTTGTCACACGCTATTGTGTATTTGTTATAGTTATTTTGTAGTGTGTTAATGTATTCGAGTGCTTGTAAAATCGCTAAACTTTCTAATGTATATATGCTAGCATGTTGAAGGCATGAGTAGCCGATGCCTCGTTTTAATTGGGGGTCATAATAAGAATATCCTGTTAAATTTTGTTGTTTTGATCCGTCTGTAAATATAGTGTAAGTTTTTTGTGGATGTAATTTAGTGAGTTGATCTTCAAATGTAATATTATTGTAAGGATATGTGAGTTTGGGTATAATTATATTTGGTTTCTGATAAAGGTTTTCATAATTAATTTGATGAATTGGTAACAATTTGTTTTTATATAAATTTTGATTTAAGTAAGGTGTTTGATTATTGTAGCTATTGTTTAGTAAGGGTGTAGGTTTGTGTCGCCAGTATCTGTGTACTCTATTTATTTTATTGGATAGTTCTGTTACTGATGTGTATATATGTGAGAATTTTGATTATATAATTTTAATAGCAGTTTGTCTGCTAGATGTTGTCGTCGTAAGTCTAAAGGTAGTTCGCAACATTCAGTGAACATTATGATTATTGGTGTAGATTTTAAATATCCCATAGATAATCGTAAAGCCCTGTATTGAAAGCGGTCAAGTTTTGTGAGTAGGTATTGTTTTGCATTACCGTAGAAAGGTGAAGCAAAGTCTAAGCATGATCTTATTGTTGCCCTATAAAATGTAATCATGGTTTTTGGATTCCCCATGATTTGTTACAGGCTATTTTCATTATATTTAGGTATTTTTCACATTTTAAGGTAATATTCTTGATGTGTTCTTTCCACGTTAGTTTCTGATCGAGGAAGAGACCAAGAAATCTGATTACTGTTTTTCGTTTTATTTGTATATTTCCAAAATTGATAAAATTTTCTAGGTGCAGATTATTTCTTCTAGTGAAAATACAACATTCTGATTTTTCATGGGACAATTCAAGTCCAGTAATTCTAGTCCAGTCTTGTATTGCTTGTAGTGCTTGGCTAATATTATTAACCGTGTCATCAATTTTTTTACTAATTGAGTATATTATGTATAATAGGGGGCTAAGAATAGCCCCCTGTGGAATACCTTTTCTAGTTATTCTACTTCCTACAATTTCTCCATTGACTCGAAAAAGTAGTGTTCTATTTGTTATTAATTTTATAATAAAATTTGCAGTTTGTTGTGGTATGTTCATTTGTATTAATTTTTGATGTAATATATTAAGGTCAACATTGTCGTATGCTTGTGTAATGTCTAGAAGTAGTGTTAATACTGACTTTTTGTGTGAATGCGCTGTGTATATCGGTTACAAGTTGACTTTGGCTTTCTAAGACTGATTTGTTTTTTCTAAATCCTTTATGTGATTTTGCAAGTTTTTCATTCGACTCTAACCACCATTCCAATCTACTTTTAATTAATCTTTCAAACGTTTTTAACATACATGATGATAATGAAATTGGACGATAATTTGAAGCTAAATCGGCTGTTTTTCCTGGTTTTTTAATGGGGATTATTATAAATGTTTGCCATGATTCAGGAATTTTTTGCATTTGCCAAATATTATTAAATATTTCTAAAAGTGTGTTTTTTGAAATTGGGGGTAAGTGGTATATCATCTCATAGTGAATATTATCGTGTCCAGGAGAAGTATTGCTGTGTTTAATAGCTGTTTTAAATTCGGCTAATGTAAAAGGTTTGGTTAGTATATGAGTGTTGTTATTATTAAAAGATTTTGGGATTATGTTTGTTACTGATGGGGAGCTAATTTATCCATGAATTCCTCTAGCCAGGTTCCTGGTGTTGTTTGTATTTCATTTAATGGATTTTTATTTAATTTTTTAAATGATTTCCAAACATTGGATGGAGTATTTTTTGAAAAGTTTAAATTTTCACAATATTGTTTCCAACCATTTCTTTTTTTAAGTTTAATTAATCGTCTAAATTTTGCGTGTTTAGTTAAATTTGGATGGGTGTTAAAATTTTGATAAGCGTTGTATCTTTCATCTTTTGATTGTTCGCAGGTTATATCCCACCAATGAATAAAGTTGGGATAAGGAGTTGATGTAATTTTTCTTTTTTTTATTTCCGGAATTGAATGTTTAGATGCTGTATTTATATCATTTATAAAGTCATTGTACGTTAGTAGTGTTTGGTTTTTTAGTCTGTTTTGTGTTAGTATTTCCATGTTATCCTGATATTTCGTCCAATCTACTTTATTAAGATCCCAACGTCTTGTTGAAATATTTTTAAAACCACGTTTTTGAATCAAGGGGACCTCAAGACGTGTGACATGTAAATCCATAAAAGTCGAATTTTCGCGCCATCACAATACTTTCTGTTTATATGAAAAAGTAAAAAGTGTGTTTTATATCCGAAGCAATAGGGTAGTTTAATTGGAGTAGGCCGGGGCTTGGGGGTCAAGCAGTGGTCCTGTCCCCTCACTACACGGCGCGGCGCTTTACATTAATCCTCTTCTTTAACTAATCATCTCATCAAGATTAATTATTTTCTAAATATTCAATATTTATTGTATACGCTCGCTCAACAAAAGAGCCACGTGATGCCTAGTTTTATTAATGCACCTTACAAACTCTTATTAGTTCTCTACTCTAGTTTCTTCATCTACTACTATTCTTAGGGGGTTTTTCGCCTAAAACTTTAGTAAGTTTTTATTATTAAAAAAATTGAGTTTCAAAGTACTTCTTCTATATTTCAGAGCCTTTAAATAAAGTTTCTACAGCCTTAAATGGAGAAGAAGATAACATTGATTTTTTTTAATAGGCTGATTCTTTAAGAAAAGCAAATAAAGTAAAGGATGGAAAGCAGGGAAGGTTTCATTATTGGATATTTAATAAAGAATTAATTCTCAATGTTGCCTTAACTTTTATTGGCGTTATTTGGTTTGTTCAAGAGCTGTAGCGCCATATTCCAGCCTATTTGGCTAAGGTTTTTTAAAGGGTGGTATGCCTTTATTCTTCAGAACTCTCGTTCCGACCTTTGTTTAATATCTAATCTGATTTCCTTCAAGTGCCTAATTATTAAGCCCTATCTAAAAGCACAGACCGAATAAATTCTACAATCTCTTGAGAATGTACTCTCCTCCTAATTAATTTTTGAGGTCTAAAAAGAGAGAAAAAAAAACATTTTTGTATTGCTTTTTTTATGTAATAACTCTATTCTTTTTTTAAAAGTAAAAAAATGTATACATTGAAACAAATTAGTAATTTTTACTTTTTTTATAGAACAGTAAAATAACACATAAGTGCTTAATTTATATAACATAAATTGCTTTGTACACTGTAACCAACAATATTTTTATTTATTTTTTTTATTTTTATT
>KZ652423.1:101513-117426 GCA_001010745.2 Gerris buenoi | reverse complement strand
AAAAAAAAAAAAAAAAAAAAAAAAAAAAAAAAAAAAAAAAAAAAAAAAAAAAACTACACAGTTATACTAATTTGCTTTGTTTCAAATGAGATCACTGAGAGCTTCTACTTTAATAAAAATATTAGTTTCGTAACAGGATAGAGTTTCTTGTTGCAATCCATTTACCTAAGTGAGATATAGCATCTTCGACTGGAATCAATATTGCATTACTATTTAAACTCAATTCAATTAAATTTAGGATTGAAATAGATATGTATAAACGAACCTGTATCGAGTACCCTTGTGGATATCAATACGTACATGATGTTTGTCCTATAAGGTTCAACATTTACCGATAGTACTTTCAATGTACGAGGATGGATAAAACCACGAAGAGAGTGTCGAGGCGTAAACTCGACATAAACGTTGACTTTGAAGTTTTTTAAATCACCAGGCTTGTCTGATAACCTGAAATCGATTTCACGCTTGTCGTGACCTGGTAGGCTCTCTCCAGTTCGATAGGTCACGCAAATGTTCTCCAAAGCACTGATTCTACAACCCTTTCTGCTTGTTATTTAGCCACTAACAATTAGGATTTTAAAATGTAAAAAGTTTTATGAATGCCATGTTTAGTAAAGGAAATAAGAAATTTAATTGCATATTTATTTTAAGCATTAAATGAACACGAAGATAAAGTTTACCCGAACTTACCATCAAATATTAAGTATGATTTAATTAAGTGTGTAAACTGGCGAAGATCATTAAACTTATTTACACACGAAACGCTTAGGTAAAGTTAACTTAAAGTGGTTTGAGAGACATGATTTTTTTATGTTCCTGAAACTGCTAATCAAGGTTCAGAAGGGAAAAATCAGCTTGTCGGAAAACGTAGATATTAATGTAATGGACTATAATATTAGATTTAACACTTAATACTAAGATAAAAGTCATGGCATAATTATGATTAATAAATATACAATACACAAAAATATGTATTTATGCATTATACAATATACAAATATGTATTTATAAAATGATATATAAGAAATCAACACGTGTATTAATATTATAAGTGTGTCAGTGTTAACAAGAAATAATTATTAACAATTTGTTGATGCTTTTATAACTATTTAACTGATTTTACTAACTACCTAATTCTATTAACTTGCAATAACTTCATATCTTAATAAATAATTAATCATTACTAAACTGTAGTATTTGACTGCTCCTATGTTATTCAAATTTGGTTATTTAAAAGCTTAAAATGAGGTGTGAAATTACTTCTCATTAACAATGTAAATAAGAAGTTTGCTGCTATGTTATTCAAATTTGGTTATTTAAAAGCTTAAAATAAGGTTTGAAATTACTTCTCATTAACAACGTAAATAAGAATTTTGCTGCTATTATTCAAATTTGGTTATTTAAAAGCTTAAAATTAGATGTGAAATTATATATCATTAACAACGAATAAATAAGAAGATTTAAAAGATACTTCAAAGTTCTTTTGACTAAAAGTAATAAGGTCTTTTGACTGCATAAATTAATTGATTTATTAATTTATTAGAGATTTAAATAATATTATTTTTTATTATTGACTAATTATTAAAATTTTATTTTTTTATCAAATTTCATTTCCTCGATCTCTTCATTCTTAAGAGTCAGAGGAAATGACCCCGAGATTATTGAAGATAATTATTTGTAAATGATAAGAATCCTACTAATATATATTGACATAGTTACTATATTTTGTTAATTTATTCTGAATTAAGTTCAAGAAATAAAATATTTTATCAAACATGTAAACTAAGATGGTACACAAAATTTTCATAAAAACATAGAAATATACATTCTAAAATAAAATATACTCAAATAATTCAAATTACAATTATCAATAACTACGGGAGACATACAGAGAAAAATAGACCCCGCACCGGGACCACCGAGTAAGAGCACCTGTACGGTAAACAAAGGTCTCGTGGTTCGTGTCCCGGTGCGGGGGACTATTTTTCTCTGTATGTCTCCCGTAGTTATTGATAAATGTAATTTGAATTATTTACAAATTAATCTTTTGGTAGTAAGAAAACTACCAAAAAACTTAAAAATGAAAATATACTCTGTCAAAAAATGTTTTTTTTATGATTTGTAATTGCTTTTTTACCTCACCAACATTATAATATTTTAATTTTAAAACATTTACAAATTTTTATTATATGTATAAAAATTTTACCGGACAGACAAAAATAAATGTATTTTGTACATTTGTAAATTTGCAAAATGTTATAATATTACTTTTATTTTTTTACGTGATATCGTAAAAGTGCGTGCTCCACAAATTGCCCTTACGTGACGCACAAGTTAATACTCATGTTTAATTGGTAACCAACTAAACTTGTTAGCAAAAGGGACCTTAAACAGAGTAAAAAGTTTCCTTCCTGTAACTCTAGCGTATAACATTTAGGATATGAGACAGTATAGAAGCAACGACTCAGCGAATTATTGAGTGCGACTCCGAATTGAATTTGTAATCCTTTGAAATTGAGTTAAAGGGAATATGGGATTGAATCTAGGTAAATCTAATTTATTAAAAATGCGTACATCTTTATTCTGGTTTGTCAGAGAAAAATGCAGAGATTGAAACGACGAACGGAACGACAGATTTAAAATAAAAACCATGCCTATATTTTTACGGAACCACAATTTAAATTATTTATTACAAACTATTGTTTTAATACAAAACTGATTTTGTGAATATTTATAAAATTATATTTTGTTTTCGAAATATATCGTAAATTAAGAGCATTATGTTACAAATTAACATGAATAAGTAATGTTTTGTTATTTCAAACAATTAAATATGTTAAACTAAAATAATAATCAACATGGAATTTTACTTAAAATTAAAAATTACAACCTGGAAGTCGAATCCATAATTTATATTGATATGATTAATGTTCCATAGTATCATTATGTTCCACATAATGTCTCCAATGTCTTTTAATGGAGATGCATGTAAATTAGTTATCAAATGACTTACTTCTCATCTGGAAAAAAAGAAATTAAACTTTAAAGGACTTTTGCTTTGATCCCTTTTTTAATTCGGGCCAAGACAACATGCCCCATCGAACCTCCTTCTTCATCTCCTTTCAGGATTTCACAAATGAAAAAGTTTTCTTCTTCGGGCCTTCTTAGAGACTTCCTCTGTTCCTCCTTCCCCGAGGGTTACAATCCAGGTCTTTCAATTTTCTTTGTCAATCCATAAACTTTTTTTCCAATTATTGTCCATATATCCATCTCATAATAACTTAGTCTATGGGTTCTTGATCATGTTCCACCGCTCACCATTTCTCAATTTTTCTTACACTCTTTGCAGGCAATGGTTATTAGAAGTTTTAGCATTGGTTGAAGATTCTTGACACTTATCACATTCAATTGGACTGAAGTTATATTTTTTTTTAGAATATCCTACCTTCGCAGAAAGATTAGTTAAACGGCTCTAGTTTAGTGACATCATTGACATTGTATTAAATAGATATATCGCTTATCAAAATCCCTTTTATTATTAGTTCCTAGCATTAAAATCTTTTGCACAGCTGGGATACAAATGTACTCCCACGTGATTAGTGTTAGTTTTTTCGATTAGTAGTTTCTTTTATTAGCTGAACAATTAATCTAGGACTTACTATTTTCTGATAACTATATATTCATTGGCATTTTCTTCAATTATGTACAACGTTTTTTTTATTATATTTATGCATTTGTAAAATTCTTCATTCTTACAATAGTATTTATTTATTTTTAATTTTCAGATGCTTTTCGAAAACCCTGCTTAGAATCGATACAAAATACCTTCTGCGTCAATAATTGCATATCTATGATTAAGCATTATGTCTTTGTGTAAGTATAAAATAATTAATTATAAAATTTATTTTATTTTATTTCTGACATCAGAGGAGATTGGATTTTTATTATTTATAGTTAAATTTCTACATTTTTTTTCTTTTAAAGCAATATACATTTTCATGTCAGCTAATCTACTTTCCTTGGGTTACCTCCAAAATTATAGTTATTGGCTATTGACCGTTAAGAACTTTGGCAACCTGCCAAACAATATGCCAGTAATTTTTCCAATTTAGCTAATGTAAAAATAGCATCTTTTCTACTCTAATGCTCTAGAACAAAATAGTAAATATAAAATACACTTTTGTTGCACTCCTAATTCAAATATTTATTAAAATGTCTTATTCTTATTATTATAATTAAAATTGATACTTATTGTGAAACTATGTAAAAATAATTTTTTTGTGACTTAAAAATAAATAAAAGCTTGAGGATTATAGGGCTATTTACTTAAACGTCTTCTACAAACGTTTTAATGTAATTTACCGACACAAAATGGCAAAAAGAAACCTTTCTAGTAGTAATCTCTTGGTAAAAGCTCCTGTCACCTAGTGAAAACCCATAAATACGAGTTTAACTTCAATGACTTCCGATGATAATTTGTTATTGGAGCCTCAGGATAATTATAAAAGTATATACATAGTTCTACATCGGACTACATGTACTCAAACAGTCATGAATAATTGCCTATTTATTTAGTTGTTTATATTATCTATACGAACGAAAAACTCTATAATATAACTTTTAATTGAACTATAAAACATTTTATGAGGTCTTAAGAATAGAGAAAAATATATCATTGATGTGCTAAATAATAAATAACTATTATTGATCTTAAAATGCAGTATCGTAGTATTATATATAATGTCTGGTTCTTTGCCAAAATCAGTAGAATAACGCAATGTTACGATTCAATGAATAAGCTTTGTGATTTATTTTTTTATAAAAAAGAAAAAGATTTCAATAAATTCATGTTTGAATCTGGTGGGCACAAATATTTATAGCTCATGTTATCGTTACAACAAATTGTTTTATTTTTTTTTGTTTTTTTTACTTGATGCATTCTTGTGTAGATGAGGGCTGAAGTTGCCTGGGCAGGAATAAAGAAATAAGTCTCTCTCGTTACTAATAGTAACGTAGTAAAAGTAGAAAGTTAGTTTTTTTTTGTTTTTTTTACACACTAATAATATCTTTAAACAAAGGATTCGTATGAAAAACGTATTGAAAATAAAATTCTTATACCCCTTCAGTGAGAGGTCTTAACTTGTGTGTTTTATTAATTACATTATTTCAAATTAATTATGTGGGAAACAAATTTGGAACTTGGAGGTTTATTGTATTGGATTATATAAGATTAATGATGAATGGTATAATTGTTTGTGTAGGGTTTTTTGATAAGGCTAGGGTGCTAACGATCTTCTTACCTTTCGACCTCAAATTATACAATATTTCACAACAGTTTACGAGCCCAAAGTAAGCCGACTAAGGATAGTAAGAAAGCGCTTGGAGAGTCAAAAGGCGAAACCATCTACACCCGACTGTTCTGCTGGAAGCTACACCAGTTCTATGCAGCCGGTAAATCAAAACCATAAGGGTTTAGAGTTAGAGCTAGGAAGCCTAGCGAACACCCTTGTTTTTGCTCTTATTTCAACCCTTTTCATACCGGAGCCTGTCTTCGACTACGGCACAAGCAATATAGTAGAGGGAAGAATTGGCCTAGTCAGAAATTTGTATATGATTCTGGCTAAGCCCAAACCCTCTATTTTCTCTACTGCCGAAATAAACCACAAAGATAAGCTTAGGAAAACGGAATATTTTAACATCTTGCGAATAAATTTCGTGTTTATTTATCACGATTTTCATTTTACAAAATAATATAAAAGAAAATGAAATGAAATAACATCGTTAGAATATGTTACTGTATTTTTTATTTTATATATTCACTCTAATATTATTAGGTTCCCATCTGTTTACCTTATTTTTTCCTCTAATATAATATATTACTTATTCCTACAATAGAATTATTACATTGTCTGTGCTTCAACTTCGCAATAGTTTTTATCAATAAACTTGGAGCTTAGCAAATTACGTGAATTATTTTGAAGAACAAAACCCAGTGAGTATGATTAACTATAACCAGCAGTGTATTGATAGTTTGGCAATACTGCGATTTAACAGAAACTTCTGAATACAAATTCTGATTAAAATTATAATTAAAGTTCAAACATAAATAAATATACATTTTTATTTTACTTTCAGTGTGACTAGACGTTCGGGACACAAAAAAAGTCGTTGAAGAAAGTCCAATCTCACTCGGGAATTATCTCGGGTCCGCTCTACAGACAACGTCTACAACTTTACACACGCACTTTTAACTCCCTTTTCTCCTATATGCTTGTACATATTTCGTTTAACAAGATAATAGGTTATAAGAATGCTTATTACGTGGTCTTTCTTAATTTATTATGAACCAACATAAATCCTTAAATAACTAATTTATCTTTTACGAAATTAATAATAATTAGTTCGCCGTTCTACGCAAATATATTACAGTAATGACTGGACTGGTTGACCATCCTAATATATAATTTTTTTAATACATTAATTGGTAATAAATGGTTAATTTGACCACCGGTGGATCATGTTATGATAATAATATTTATTAAGACCATTCAAAAAAGGGGTTTTAATAATATTAACAATAATAATTATGTTTTTTTTTTTTTGTTTTTTTAAACTGCTGGGAATTTTTAAAATACGTGGTGTCACACCAAAGAAGATACTCAATACCTATTATAAAAATATATATTTCTCATTTAGTAAAAACACCGATCATGCGTAAAATAGTTAAACTCGCACTCATATACTTACAAAGATTTGCTTTTAATGAAATAACTTTTCAATTTAATTCATATTTTATTTTATTGCATTTTTCATTCTAGAACTATAATTACTAGTCGCGTATAATATGCCTACTTATTTTATTTCAATCACTCTTGGGTTTACGTGATAATATATATCAACAATGTAAATATAACGAAACAATTTAATGTCTATTTTATTTTTATTTCTATTTTATATATATAAATGCTTAATTATTATATTATTTTTGCTATATTGATAAACATTTGTATGTTTTAGATGTTATTATTATTACTATGTTTTTATTAGATTGCTTTCTTGTTTGTTTGTCTGGTACAAATCTTGCAATCGATTTTTAACTATTTTCCCGAGTAGCTAGACATTTGAAACTTTTAGAATGGCTCAGAACACGATGACAATGCATTATTGTAATACTTTCAGCAGAATGTAATTCTTTTTCAGCAAATTTTACTTTATGTAAGTTAGTTCGGAAAAAAACCACAAGTTACATGACATGAGCCATGTTTAAGATATTCATTTTGACGGGTTTCAAATTATGATTTATGACTGAAAATTTAAAAATGTAGTATATAAAAAGTTATTTTTATCTTGTAATTATTATGAATAATCATAGTCGAAAAGACCTTGAAATAATATACTAAGTAGGATTGAATGAATGCATGGTGTAGAAACCAGAGGTGGGGAAGGCCCTATCGTACTCGACTCTTCTCTCTGCTTCGGCGACTTTTTTGTGTCCCGAACGTCTAGTATATTGTATCAGGGATGCGTATTCAAGGAATCAGTTGATAGAATTTGCAGTGAAATACTGAATGATAAGTAGAATAATTGACTAATATGGATAAAGATTAAGTAATAAATCTCGAAATAACGAGGCGAGTACATGAAATAGGAGAAACAATTGAGAGTAACAAAGATTTTGCCATCTTATTGGTATTAACTTTTTTCTATGCATTTCAAAATAAATGTCCGAATAATGTTTTAAAATTATGTTCTGTAAAGGAGAATTTTTTTTTTTTTTTTTTTTTTTTTTAAATAAATTTTTGTCGAATCTCCAAGGGAAAAAGGACTTTTTTTTTTACAAAAAAATCAAGGCAATATAGGAAAAACGCCAAAACACTCTAGGTAAGCAATTTCAGGAAGTAGAGTCGTACTCAAATTCAAATTTCGAAAAAATCACATTCGGTCTTCAAAATCGAAGACCGAAAAGACTGACACCTAAATTCAGAGATTCGAATCAATTAAAATTTAAACGCTAGAACATTTTAGCCTGAAATAACTATGACTATGTCAACGTGGATGAACTGAGCCGGTCTCAGATTTGTGTGAACAAATTCTAAAACGGACCAACTTTATTATCGCAACATCGTTGCTTTATCTAATATTAGTAAATTCAACAGAAACTAGGTCAAAGAACCTCTTTGTACAAAGAAGCTGCTGAATTGTATTTGCAAGTCTAAATGCAAAAAATATGAGCGAGAAGAAATATCAAAAATCAGAGCAATAACAGTTGCTATGTTTTATGGCTTGAGGATGTCTCGAAGTGTATTAAAAATGAAAGAATTTTGTGTTTGCGACGTTTTTACGAACACAGTAAATAGTGTTTTTATTCCAAGAGCTGTTTTTTTTTTTTTTTTTTTTTTTTTTTTTTTTTTTTTTCTCGTTGTTTTAATTCTTTTTATTGTTACAGTAACAATTCTATGCTCCACAAATCAGTTTCTTGATATATTTATAGTCGACCCAGTGTATTTTAGGGATGTCATAAAAGTAAACTTCGGTTTTATCCTGGGCAAATGTTTCATACATTCCAATCTACATATTCAAAGTATTGTTCAGTTTGGATGCGGAATTCAAAATTAGATTATCACTGTTATTTGTTAGAGGGAAGAGAGGAAAGGGGAGGTCAGGGGCACTGGGTGACCCCACGAGCCCCCCTAGTATCGACTCAAACCACTTTGTAGTACTGCTAGAGATATCTAGCGGATTTTCCTCTTAACTTATCCAACAATTTTACGTTTTCACAACTCTCTACTAGAGTGCAGCCAAATCGTCTTTATAGAGTAAAACAGAAAAATTGACTTAATTATCCGACTATTAATTTTTTTTTAATTAATAATTACTACACGCAACATGCACAAATACAACTTAGTTTGAGACAATTCAAATTCATTATTTCTTTATTTCTAATGTATATATTATATATTATGAAACTTTAAGACACTCTTGTAATTCGTATATTTTATTAAAAATTTAAAGGTTCGGTCAAAATTAACTGCAGAACTATAAAATATGTTGCTTCCAAGCTCAGCCGAAGGCAACGAAAGCTATGTGATGGTCCTGATGAGCGAATTTTTTTTGTATCCGATTTCAAAAATTCAGAGATAGAAACCCGTTTCAGACATCAGAGAACATTATTGTCCAAGTCTCTTTGTCACTTAATTGTTGCGAACCAACATATCATAAAAACTACTCGTCCGATTTTAATGAAATTTGATGGTGTGCAAAGTGTTTATTGTCATAATTGCCTCTGATCTATTTGTCTAAAGACTGATTTATGTCTTGCTATTTTTCGAATGCTAACAATCGGATGCTAACAATGTCCGTTGATCGGATTAATCGCAATGCTTTCGTTACGTTTGGTAACCCCGGATGCAAAACTATAAATCATAATAACAACCACTCAAACTCAAATAGATATAATATATGTATGAATGTAAATAAAGAACAAATGTGTGTCCTCTTTACTCATTGTAAAATGTAATCTGTCATCTGTCCACTTTTTTTTGTTTCGTCAAACCCTTATGTTTAAAAATAGATTGACATATAGAATGATCTGTTAGTTGTACATATCTTAAACCTACATCTCTTAGTGCAATTTTCAATAATAAAAAAAGAAAACATTGTCTACATGTCAACCAAGCTTTATAAATGTTTAACATGGTGCCAAGTCTAGTTATAGCTTGGAGTCGATGGGATTTGGAAGTTCTTTGAAGAGCTTGTCTGCTTCCAGATGAGGCCGTTCTATTTTTAACAGATATAAATCTATCGCCAAGTTGTTTCTTGTCTTACATTTTTTTACAACTGAATGGGAGTGACCGAGTTTTACTAGTTATTTTGAGGATTTTTTTCTGGATTAAACCTATCTAGTTTATACTATCGTAGAGTATTTTCAATGTGTCCTTTAAAATTATTCTAGTATTTAAAATGTAGTTTTCATTTTTTACTCTTTGGTAAAATTTTACGTTAAAAGTGCCCCTGCCACAAGAGGAGAAAAATTGTAGTAAACAATGATAAAACAAATATGTCTGCGACAACTCTGACTAACTTTCTCATATATGAGCTCATAATTACTTTTCCTCAGTCGTACATGGCCTCTCTCCGTCCGCGTTTAAATCTATTTTCTCTGGAGCTATAGATTTTTTTTTTTTTTTTTTTTTTTTTTTTTTTTTTTTTTTTAGATTCGTATTTAAATACACTATTTAAGAATTTATTGATCAAAATCGTCGGAACCATATATCACGTTTTTTCGGGGTTACGAGTTATTGCGGGGTACCACCCTGAAATTTAGAACTAAAATTAATTTCTAGATTTTGCTTCGGGCTAGGATTTTTTCTGAACGTGTAGGTATGTCAAATTTCGTGAAAATCGGCTAGTAGTTACGGCTCTACGCGTTTGTACAGACGAGACCGAT
The DNA here is from genome assembly GCA_001010745.2 of Gerris buenoi. Lineage (NCBI taxonomy): Eukaryota > Metazoa > Arthropoda > Insecta > Hemiptera > Gerridae > Gerris > Gerris buenoi. The sequence goes on along the minus strand of KZ652423.1, from coordinate 106,979 downwards.
GATTGACAGACTTTTTTAAAAAACATTTTTTGGACTCAAAGGACCTCACAACGAGTATATCAATTATTATCTTAAAATCGAATTTTCGCGCCATCAGAATACTTTATCTTTATAGGAGAAATTAAATAAATCTGTGTGGTCGGAATTATTTAAAAAAAAAAAAAAAAAAAAATGGGAGCTGGGTAATAAGTGTTTAAAATCAAATAAGTAAATCGGACTTGAAAATCTTATAAGATGCTATGATTTAAATTTCACATTTAGTTTTTAGATTTCTGTACAACGAAGAAACCTTATATAACGGCTCTGCCTGTCTGTCTGTCTTTCTGTCCGTTGGCTTGTTTCAATTCATGGACTATTATAGCTAGAAACATGAAATTTTGCATACAGGCACATCTCGGCATTTTAGGCAACTGTACAAATTTTTACACGTAATATTTCCAAGATTGTGGCCCGGCCAATATGGCGGGTGACTAAAAAAAAGTTTTTAGTTACCATGGCATAATATACATCAATTTAAAGGTCTTGAAGTTTAGAAAAAGAATATGCAACTATTACACTTAATATTTAAACTTAATCGTACAGAAACCGGCGATTATCACCTCACAAACTTACGTGAAGCGCGCCTTACTTGTTTGACTAGTTTAATTAAGATTTATAATATATTATTATGTTATTCTTAACGATTATTATTTAGTAAAAAACCGTTAATTCCCCTTTTTATTTTCTCATCTATTTTTTATATACCATAAATAGAAGGTATGTATCGTCAATAAGGTCTTAAGTGTAAAAAAGTGGTGTTTAAGAATACCTGTCAGTCGTCTGTGGTGAAGCCTAAACTACTGAGCCGAAAACAAGTAAAAGACTACCTGTTAAACACTTAATCGAATTGTATTTATTGAATTTAAATAGAGAACCAACATCTATTAGATACATTTTTGTTTAATTTTCACGTTAATACTCTCAGTTTTATTTCAAAATTCATGTAGTATGGAAGAAGAAATGTATTTCATATTTTTAGTTTTACTAAATTTAATAATAATGGTGTTATGCATTAGTACCGATAGATTAATAGAGTCATATAATTGGCGACTAAAATCTTATCTAGTGATCTTTTCATTGATCTTTAACTTGGTTAAAGTTTTAAGCTCTCGTGTGTTAAAAGATTTATTTGATCAATTCAGTCAGCCAAAACTAAAACAGCTGGAGAAACCAGAAATGTTTACCAGGGTAGTGTCTTATCAGTTTAAAATCTGTAAAAACTTTAGGTGTAGTCAAATAAATTAATAATGAAAACAATACACTGCAATTAGTGTGGCTCTTAGCTTCCTCAAAATTAATAGAGATCCTCTGTGGGTGAGTACCTAACTATCCACTAATTCTGAACAAAATCAGTTCATTAGATATTTAGACATTGGTGTAGGAGGATGCGTGGTGGCTAGTATAAATCGGCGGTATTTCTGATTCATGCGGGGCCATATGCGAGATAACCTACTACAATTCGTGAAAAGTTAATCGAAACTTTTGGAAGGTATGGATGTAGCAAGGATTTCACGTTTGCGCATGCCCAGTGGCTACGACTGATACGATCTTGCTAAAATTCTTACGGAAGCATCATACTTTCAATCCTAAACTATCCTCCAAATTTGTGCAAAATCAGACCCCTAGGCCGCGAAAATCGAAGTTTTAAGGAGTTTATGATTGCGCCTGCACAAAAACTGCCCTTAAAGGGCTTAACGCACGTAATCCCTATAAATTTAATACAATCAGATGAAAATTGTGGAATTTATGGGTATGCCAAGGATTCGTGTACTTAAAGACCGACAGATTGACAGACACGAAACTAAATTTGTTTTGAAGGTCTAAAACATATAACATACGAGTGAAAATGTGATCATTCGTCCTGTATTCTGTCATATGGCGCAAGTAAGATATTATTTGACGATAATTGACAAAACGGTTCACTAGTTAAGTTGAGTACTTCTGTATACAAACGACCTGCTACACAGTCATAAACAATTCACAGACCACCATAAAACTTGTAAATATATTACAAATAAAGGATTTTTTACAAACTTAATTATTTACTTTCTATTTTCTACCTGTGAAGAAAGTAAACATGTAATAAATTAATAAGTAGTATTTTATTGAACAATCGTCTTTTAAAAAGTTATTTAAAAATTACATATAGGTTATAAGTAAAATATCTTGCTTAAATTGGAAATATACGTGTTTATTTTATCAGTTAAGCATAATCTGCTTATTCATTTTAATTAAACTTCGTGTTTTAAAATATTGATTTTATATAAAGCACTTGAAAAAGTTCAAATAAATGTATTAAAATGTTTTAAACATTAAATGGGGTTAATGTTTCGGTTGGCGTGACACTTTGAACAACATGAATATAGCCTATACTTTTAATTTAATAGGGGGCTTATAAAATTATAGTTGATATTTTATTTTTACCTACAGTTTTAACCTGGGTGAACATTGAGACGCGGGACAGGGCGTGCCAGCACAGTTACTTTCAACCACAGAAATATACGAAATATACTTATGTTTTCTTTAACCACAGAAATATAAGTAAACCCCGTGACACGTTGAGTAGAGCAGGGCAGAGCTACGCCACACGTAGACCACCCAACACTAGTGGATGTGTTAGTGGCGTCTTAATTCGCATGGTCTCGTATATTTCAGTGAGTTTAGTAGATTTATAAGGTTTATCTTTGCTAGTTTATAGGTTTATCTTTGCTGGTCGCCTTATAATAGCTCTGTCTGTCTGTTGGCGTGTGTCCGTTGGCATCTTACAATTCATAAACTACTATAGCTAGGAACATGAAATTGCATTGAATGAAACTGCACACAGGTGCATCTCGGCATTTTTGACAACTGAAACTTTTTGGAGTTTTCACACTTAATATTTCCAAGGTGGAGGCCAACATTGCGGGCGACTTTAACTTGACCGGCGAAAAGTTTTTAGTCACCATGACATGTTAAGTATACTTCAATTTAAATCTCGATAAACCTTGTATACCCAGTATTTTTAGGTCTATCAGATGACAGCATCTCTTAGAATTAGATACGAGTAACACCTTTTAGGAACATCTTCTAAAATAATTGGTACTAACATCCTTATCTTACACTCTTCATAGACTAATTTGTATGGTATTAATTTTTAGAGTCCGTAGGCAAAAGCCAAGGACCCTTATATTTTCGCGCGTGTGTCTGTCTGTCTAGAATCTACCAAAAAATTCCTGAACATTCTTCGACCAAAAGTAAAGATACCACTTTTTGGAAATTTCGAAAAAAAAAAAAAAATATTTTTTATTGGCAAAATACGTTTTTTTTATAATCATAGTATTTTAAGTGTATTTATATGGCTGTTTTCCGGTTCAATGAAAAAAAAAAACTTCATCAGAAGTTTGTTTATGTGTTTTGAGAATATCAGACCCATAGGATAGTTCAAAGTAAGCTTTTTAGTATTTAAAAAAAAACTATCATTAGGGTACTACTTAAACAATACAGTGTTGCCTATACTCTATACGGTACGGACCCTCGCTGTGTGCTGGCTAGCATACACTTGACCTGTTTAGTGTACTTAATTTTATCTTTGCTGGTCGATACACTTTCTTATTTGGTTTTGTAACTCCTTTTTACTGCTATTTAAAGAATAGAAGGTTTTGATTAATTTGAATCCGAAAAGCTACAAATTAATGGTATTGGCCTATTGACTAAGCATTTCTGTGTATCTCAGCACGGTATGAGAAGAGATGGATGTAGGTAATTATCTACAACCCCTCGACATTGTTTATCACTTCACCAGCCTTTTTTGCACCGGTGATCAAGTACTTTTGAATATATAAATATATGTGCATATTAAAATTTATAATGTATCTATTCACTTAAATAGATTAATTTCTTATTTTTCAGATTGTTTTCCGTCGAGGGTGAAGAGGAGTTGTGACAAGGAGCTCTCCTCATAGATCGCCTGATCTTCAACAACATAATTTTGGTTGGTGAAGTTTTTAACGTTTATTTTTTAAATTATATGAAATAAAATCGACACAAATTTAGATTTAAGTATCCGTAAAAGAAACAAACTTTTACTCGTTTCACCCTTAACAGAGAAATACCTACTAATAAATTTTTTTTTATATATATTTTCATTTTTATTACTTTCAAGTCGGCACAGCGCAGTTGCTTTTATAATAGGCATTTTCGATTACACATTTGCCCATACAAGAAGCATATCTCTACGACCAATTTTTTTATTTGTCTTCGTGCTCTATTTCTCGAACTAGGAAACTGGATTTTTCCCAGGACAATAACTTATCATCATCATCATCCCTGGCGCTACAGCTCTCGAAGAACCTGGGCCTGCAACACAATCTTTCTCCAGAGGTCTCTGTCCTGGGTCACAGTTTTCCATCTTCTCTCTCCTAAACGTCTGAGATCGTCCTCCACCTGGTCTCACCATCTCAGCCTTGGGCGTCCTGTTAAGCGTTTTCCCCCAGGATTCCTTTATAAACTTATTTCACCACTCTTTTTGGCATTCTCTCTACGTGTCCAATCTATCTCTGTCTCCCTTTAAGAATTTCACTGACTAAATCAGGTCTTCTGTACATGTCATAAATTTCAGCATCGTTGCGTCTTCTTCACCTATCCGCCTCACACACTGGTCCATAAATACGCCGCAACATTTTATTTCCTAGCGGCGTAACAATTCCTCGTCTCTATTGGTCAGTGTCCATGTCTCTAACTCGTATAAGACTACTGGTCGAATAATGGTGATGTAGATCCGTACTTTGGTATCTCGGCTAATGATGCTGCTTTTCATTATTGCTATAGGAGTGAAAAATAGCTTCTGTTCCCAGCCGCTAACCTAGCTTGCATCTCCTGCGTGACGTTGTTGTTACTAGTTAGTTGAGCCGAGATACCTGAACTGATTGAAATTCTTGAACCGGTCGTCTCCAAGTTCCACCTCAGCCGCCTGAGGCAATACGCCCCTAAGCCTCATTAACATGTACTCTATCTTCGTTTGATTAATCTCCAGGCCTATTTCATATTATGTTGCTTGCTTTAGCTCCTCGTATCCCTCCTTTAATGATCTTTTAGATCTTGCTAATAATCCGACATCAAAAGCTGCAAAGCTATAATTTGGAGTTGTAGATTCAACTTATGGTTTTATAAATATTTAAGCTAGTAGATATTCGTACTTGAACGCTACTGAATTAAAACAGTTAAATTCTCTACATTTTTGCGCAGATATGAAATAACGGACCTCAGATACATCTTTTTAAGAAATACTTTTTTAAATTCTGGTAACCACTTTAAAGCGCCTAAACTAATTAAATTGAAATTTCTAGGTGATCGAAAAATCTTAATTTCTTTCTCAATAACTAATATGTATATTTTTACGCAGAACAGTATCCTAATATCAATAGATGACTTATATATATATATATATAT